>ML778205.1:101317-111959 GCA_009831015.1 Picea engelmannii
ATATATATATATATATATATATATATATATATATATATATATATACATAAGGACATATACTAAGTATGTGCATCACTTTCACCTCTTTACATCATTCATTCACTTTCATTTAATATCATCCTATTTTGGTGAGGACCTACAATCTTTTGTATGACCAGTCTCACAAATAAAATCATTATTATGTTTCCCTCTCTCATGGTAATAGCCAGTAAGAATTTACTCTTGCCCCACTGGTATAAAAGAATCCCAAAATTCAGAAAATACAAGTAGGTAGTTACAGCACTACCTAAGGCAGAAAAACAACCATTCTAACTTCTCTTCATGCCTCACTCCCATTTCTTGGCCAACAGTCTTCTACAAAAGGGAATCCTTTCCCAGACTCCCTATTATTACCACTTGATTCTACCAGCCATACCCATACGGTTACCATCCACCTCTGGATGTCAATCTGACCCATTGGTCATCTATAAGTGCTCCAACAATTCGTGTACCATACTTTATGTCAACCTTTCATTAGTCATTCTATCTCATCTTCATAGGGTTATATACAATAACATTATCGGAATTTTAACCATGTTGTTACTATTAGCATATATTTTGCACCAAGCACTTTATCCCTGGCTATAATGCATATGTGTTCCAGTTATTTTCCTTTTGCGTTCATTTGCATAGAAAATCCTTTAGGTCAATAGGTTTATACATTTCCTTAATAGAGCCATGAGCTCAAAATTGGCTCATATGTTTAAATTATTTCCCTCTTTTATGAGGATTAGTAACAATCCAAAGGAATCTTCTTTCCTTTGATTAATTAGGTCATTCCAATAGCAAGTTTCTACCATTATAGGTACAGTAAACTGACCTTACACATCTTCATCATTCCTATGATCATGAGGAGTTATATACACAGGGTTTAGTCCTTTATTAAAGCATTAATTATAACTACTAATGATCCTATCAATCCATACCAAATTCCCTTAACCACAAGGGAATTCTTCATAACTATTATGATTATCAGGATTCCATCGGCCCTCACTTGCATGCAACATTACAGCTACTAGTTCATTCATTCCTTGAACTTGAGCAGTCTTTATCATGATTCTACCCTTTTTTTGCCATTCAAATTTAGGTCTTATCATTAATTCTTACTATCATATTTCCACTAATGTAGGGATAGCCATCAATCCAACAGGTCAACAATTTAATCCCTCTGTTGTAGTCATCATGTTAAGATTTATGTTGTAAAAATTTTAAAGCAACAGAAAAGTTTCAATATGCAGTCCTTCTTCTCAAGGAGTTAATGTAGATAATAAACAATCCTTTAAAGGTAGAAAAACTTTTCAACTGGATCATATTAAACTTGTTGTACCATTCCTATGATTGGTCTATGACCCATCTAGGCCTAGTGTTTGACCCATTCTCTGATACCACTTGTAACACACCCAACCCCCTAAGTACCCTTTTAAGGGATGGGGTATTAATTTTTCACTTTTCCTCAACCACCTCGAATCCATTTCAAAAGGACACCATCATCTTCTTCTCTCCAAGATCTTTCCAACGATTGTAAGTTTACTTAAAACAAATATCTGGATCAAACATTATAGCACTTTGAATTTTATGGACCTTTAATGGTCAAGTACCTTTGTACTTCCATGTGGCTCCACGTCATTGTTCCCATACGATGTGGAATTAACATGTCCTACCTCAAGGAGTCATTGTTGACTATGCATAGGTGTGGTGTTGGTGTGGCACCTGCCACCAGACCTTCAGCACTTCGGGCCCCAGCCTTCCTCGTGCACATCACTTTGCTTCGCAATTCTCCCGTGACCCGCTTTCACCAAAAAATGACACATGTCCCTGTGTCGTCGGGACTGCGGAATATCCGGACCTTGGACCTCAAACTATTTGGACCTCGACCCTTTTACTAACTCATATATCCAAAAATGCCTGATCTGGGATGATTTGGTGCCTAGGACACACGGACCTATCCACAACGGGCCACTTATTTTGACATGTGGCCCCACCACTGTCTGCCACATGGAATGACACATGGCACTTGTACCACTTTGACATGTGGCATTCATTTCCTCCATGGAACCCTATCCAATTATGTCAAATCTATGTGTCGCATGGCACCACTCACATCATGAAACGTGGACCATCCACGTGGGTTGGCATGGATGTACATGTCATCGTAGTGCCCAAGGTTTTCCCAACAGGGCATTGACACTTGTCCAACTCCTATTCATTGAATGACATCATTGGATGTCATCTCGGATCCATCGAGCATCGAGCATCGACCCTCTTTGTAAATCATGTTTCTCAAATCCTCATGGGGATCTGAGATCTGAAGTACAGCTGGCATCTTGGGGCACGTGGCCCTATCTGGTCATGCCATCTGGCATGACATGTGGTGCCTACACCACTTGACACATGGCACTCTTTTTCCACTTGGATCTACATCCAATTATGCCAAATCAAGGTGACACATGGCACCATCGAGGGGTGACACATGGCCCTCCCACATCATGATACGTGGCACCACCAGGTAATCGTGAACATTAGGACCACAGACCCTTACTAACCTCTTGTAGACTAAAACTTCCCGCAGTCCATCGTTTGAAGATTATGAGATACTTAATCAAGTTAATCCTGTAATTAATTAAGGAAAACCCATGATTAAGGGAAGGTGAACTGCGTTGATCCTCAAGGTTACAATTCTATGAGATCTACAATTTAAATCCCTCACGATTCAATTGGACGGCTATTACAGTTCCTTCCACAAATCCAATGTGGAAATGGCGCTAAGGATTGGACGGTGGATATTTGGAGCGTCGTTCAAAATATCAACAGTTCTCGTCAAAGGGGGTCTTGGACCTCGTCTCTCTTCGATCTCCTGTACACTAAAACTCCCTGCAGTCTAGGATCCACTTGAATTTTCTCCAATGATATCGACGGTGGAGATTAATCCACGCCTTGATCCAACGGTTTCGATCTAGTGCACTTACCAAAGAGCTTGGGCTTGACGAGGGGTCCCATACTCCACTCACCTGCAACCAGAGGTTGACAAGTGTCCCTTCCATGATACCATGGCTGCCAAGCTCACACACTACGTCACTATGATGCCACTCTCTCTCTCTCTCCCCCTCGAGCTTATGCAACAAGGAAAGGAACAGGGGGCTGGAACCCTAGTCCCTGAATATCGGGTATAGGGACTTCCAAAGGGGTTTAGACTTATAATTCCCTCGAGGTTTGATGCTCTGGTGCCCCAAGACATTGGAATCCCTCTTGAGATTTTACAAATATTTACGACTGAGATCTCTCAGCCGGTGGATCCAAAGTTTGGCAAACTCAGGTGATGATACAAAGGTTCGGACCTGACAAGGACCACACTCAAATCATTCACGAACCAAGAGTTGGCAATTTTCACCCTATGATACATTAGTTCTCATGTAGGCACAACACGTCAAAATGACATCGCTTTGTCTCTCTCCTTGTGCTTATTATATTTAATGGTATGGAACAAGGGGTTGGAACCATGTTCCTTGGATATTAGTATATCGATATTTCTCAACGCAACCCTGTCGGTAAAATCGTCGATATCCCAAGATCTGACGAGATCCTCATGGTTGAGATCGATGGTGGAGGTTATCTCCACCTTCATATCCAATATTTGTTGAGTCTCTCCCATTCAAATAGGGAATTTTGATGGTTTAAGGATTTCTCTCGAGTTTTAATACTATCGTAGCTCTTCTATGGAGTTTCTTGTAGGGATCTGAACAAGTGAAGGATTTATTTGAAATTTGATTGTCCCACCAACAATCTCATTGAGGGTACTAGTATTCCTGATTCCATATTTATAGTATACTAAACTTGTAACCAATACCATGGTTTTATTCAAACTACATTGGGATAGTTATCCATGAATGAGGATTATAGGATACAACCATCAATTCATTTCCACCATTATTCAACGTGTAAGGACTTTCCAATAAAACGAGTATCAATACCATAAATCAAGCATTCACATTCATAGTACATACACAAGTATCCAATCTAATCATTTTAATTTCATATATACAGAGTATAAGGGCAATTATTTGTTCAATAGTAATGTTATCCAACCAACTAATTATGGGTGTTCTCCTTTCTACCCAACTATAGGCTCTACTCGCTTAGTAACTTTGGCATTAGTCCACCCCCATGTCAAGCCATGATACCACCAGGGAAATTCTCTGTACTTTTTCTCTTTTGCAGCAGCGGATCTCTCTTCTTCATGTATTCTCCCCCAACCCAAGAAACTCAAAGCTCTTTTTTTCCTCCTTTCGTCATGACCCCCTTTCTTTGTCTACATGTGTGCCTTCTCTTGCACGCCTCCACATAGGAATGTTTTGGACCTATCCTCCTCCTTCTGTCAGAAGGAACCAATGTGGTCAATCTTTGTTGCAGTGATGGTACTTTGTGGTACCTTTGGTTGACAGTTTAGTTGTCCTAGCCAAGTCTTCCCATACCTGTATTCATTGAGGGTGGTTGGTTGCGCAACCACTGGCCCTTCCTCATTAACTGATTTTCCTTGAAATTAGAGTTAAAATGAATATCACAATATTCCCAAAATCAATTATTATCAGCATGGAGGCTTGGGTCCTCTTTAGCATGAGGAACCTCTCTCTAGGTTTTTCTTCACTCTTTCCCCTAGTGGTATCATGGCTAGTACTTTAAGGCTTCATCTAACAGTCATTTTTTGGCATTTACAATAATTACATGTCATTGCATGGAAATCACCAATAGTGATTAATTACATATACTCAAAGTTTGGAGATGGGGTTTTACACTATCATATTTTGAGACTATCAAGGTAATGAAGTGTACATCATCTAAACAAATTTGGGACAACGTAAAAAATATTTATGAATAAAAATATCTCTCGATAACCATGGAAACAAATCCTATTGATGAATAAAATGAATATAATCATAAAGAAAAACAAGATTCATAAGAAGAATATATTGAAGAAAAACTCATCAGTGCCTTAGAAAAAATAGGCAAGCTTGAGAAAAAGAAGTAGAAGAAGTAATTGCAGAAACATGAGGAGAAGGATCATGATCTTGAAGAAATAGAGAAGATCGTTATTATCCTGAATAATAAACTAGAAGAGGAAAAGAGGATAGAAGAAGTGGTGAGAAGCCAGCTAAAAGAAAAGGAAGAAAATTGTGAGAAGCTAGAAGTTAAAATAGTTTCCTTAAGAAAGGAACTAGAGAAAACAATTGACCAGTTGAATAGAAGCTTGAAGTTTGGAAAGAGTATTGAAATCTCAGATAATATTCTCAGTTTCCAAAGGTCATCATTCATCAAGATAGTTCTTAGCTATGAGGATAAACAAAATACCACCAAGGGAGATGCAGGCATTAAATTCACAAAGCCATCAGAAAATTAAAAAAAATTAAAAAAAATTAAAAAAAATGAAGAAAAGCCTAAAAGTTGTGTTAATATTCTCAAAGGCTCCACCAACAATGAAAGCAGCAACAAGAAAGGAAATTATGACCAACATAAACCCGATTCTTCTCACAAGAACAACAAGAATGATTTTAGAAGAGTTGTTCCACCACGAAAACCTTTCACAAACCGGTACCAAAATCTCTCTCTTGGCTATTGTTTTTCTTGCAATAATTTTGGTCATAAAGCAATAGATTGTAGANCCGATTCTTCTCACAAGAACAACAAGAATGATTTTAGAAGAGTTGTTCCACCACGAAAACCTTTCACAAACCGGTACCAAAATCTCTCTCTTGGCTATTGTTTTTCTTGCAATAATTTTGGTCATAAAGCAATAGATTGTAGATCTTATGCAAGAAGTGATCATGTGAGAGATAGAAATAGAGGTTATTACAAAACCTCAAAGGATTATTATGTGAGCAACAAAACTAGAAGTTATCATGGGTTTGCTAACGAAAACTACAATTCATTTTCTCCTCTACTTGATACTAAATGTTATAAGTGCAATAACTATGGGCACATAGCACGTGACTATAGAAGCAGCATGATAAAGTCTCCTAAACAAAATAGGGAATAATATGTTCTTACCAAGCATAGAGAAGGGTACACCAGGGTGTGGAAAAGGAAGCAAGAAGAACCAAAGAAGGAAGAATGTGGACTTTCACTTTATACTCAGAATGAAGGGAACCAATGGTACATTGACAGTGGATGTTCAAAAGACATGACAGGGGACCAGACCAAGTTTCTCACCTTGAATGAAGAAAAAGGAGGCAATATTACTTTTGGAGATAAGGCTTCTGCAAGGATAGTTGGAAAAGGTACTATTAGTATTGATAATGGAAAGACTAATACATGAAATGTCTTGTATGTTGAAGGGTTAAATCATAATCTTCTAAGTGTCAGCCAATTGTGTGCTTAAGGTTACAACCTCACATTTCATTCTAAAGGGTGTGAGATAAGGAAAGCAACTTCAGAAAGATTAGTGGAAAATGCAAACTGAACCTCAAGAGATGTATGAGACAAAGGATAAAAATCTTGTATGGGAGTGATATCTCTCTCATATTGTCAATAAAGGGAAGCACAAGCTCAAGGGGAGCATCCCTTTTCCATTGATGTCAAAGGGGGAGAAGTTGCAGACAGAGGAAGAATTGCAAACACAAGGAAAGTTGCAGATAGAGGGAGTATCATAATTGACTAAGGGTTTCCATCAATGACAAAGGGGGAGATTGTTGGAAATATCGTTGTGATGAAAACCCCTACAGGTTGGCACGACCTCCCGATCTAGGATCATGTCTAGCAGAAGTTGAACTAGCTCTCGGGATATCACAGACCCTTTTTCTTACTTCACCCACGGGCGCTCACTATACCGATGCGGATTTTTCTTTACGAGAGTCCTTTTCTCTAGCAGATCTTGTGCATGTGGCCACAGTTTAGCACCAAGCGCTTAGCAAAAGGGTTGATTGGTGCTTCAGGACCCCGCGACTTCGAGATTCCACCATTCCAACTACAAGGAATGACTTCACTCAGATGGTCAAACCATCGAACTCCCAAAGGCTTCAGGGATCAACGATCCATGTTCTCCTTTGTTCAACGGTCTATGTTTACTCCGGCTCCAGGGCTCCGGGAGATTTACCCAAACTACTATCTACTCAAATGCGTCGGAGTCTTTACCAGTCGAACTAGTCATAAAGTGACTTGACTAGTAGGCGTAGGTATTACCCTATCCTTCCACTTCTCCAATCGTCAAAGTTACGAATCTATCGGACGGCGAGTGGGGATTCACCTCCCTTACATAATCTATGGCTGAGAATGGCTTTGAGACTCCGAGCTTTGGGCTTCACAACAACAACTAATTGTTCCAAACTGCCAAAGCGGAAAATTCTGAAAGACTCGGGACTTAATGACCACACTCCTCCAACTTGATCGAATGATCGTGGGGAAATTCAATCCCTTACGAACAGATCTCCTTCCTCGTTCCTCAAATGGATGGATTCTCCACTTCTTAAGTTCATCCTTGGAACATTACACTCGTTATTTCTCTTGAGCTTCGCCCACTTTGATGAAGTTAAACTTAGTGCACACTTGTGCATCCCTCCTGATCTTTTGACCCCTTAGACTTTACAGGTCGGCGCACTCCTTGCGCTAACTCTCTTAAGCTTGGAACTTTTAAAAGTCACATGTGCACTCCTTGCGCTTTCTCTGTGCAGAATTTCATTGTCTCTCCTAAGCTTCTGAACCTGAAAAAGGTTCGGCCTCCGCACACCTTGCGTTGTCAATGTGCACACCTGCACGAAGACTACCAGAAGAGAAGCAATTGAAACTTATAATAGAACCATAAACTCATTCAGTAAACAAACATCATCCATACACACAGATGCAGAAATACAATAACACGATATCTATTCAATTCCAAAAAGAACAGAAACAGATTTTACAGTCTCTCTCAGGAAATTTGAGAGTATTCTTCTTTTTTCAAAAAATATTACTTTCAGCATATATTACAATGATTTATACATGAATTGGCTTCTCCAACCTTCCCTCCAGGTCGATCTAGTGCTTTCACATCTTATTAAAGACATTTCTATCACATTTACAATTTAGATATGAGTCGATGCTCAAAATATGTACAATCCTACAGACATTAAGGACAATTACAGCTTTATGGAGTACATACAATGGCTCTAGTCTTTAGATCTCAGGGGATATTTAATTACAAAGGTCTCAAAATTAAATGTTGTGGCTTCCTTGGAATCAAAACCAGTTAATGCATGTTGCATTGTACGTTGAGTCACTTTCCACCATGCTTCATTAAATGGTGGCGATGATGCTCCTGCATCACATTGTCATTGATTTCAAATATAGGGGGATCCCACAGATTTCCAAGATAAATATTACCAACCTACAGATGTCCAAGATAAAGATTGCAAGAAGGAGAGTGTTGAAAGTATTGTTTTTGGAATTTCAATGATCAATTTGGATACCCTATCTTTGAAGGAATTTTTACCCTACATACCTAGTTCAAATGGGAGCACAAGTTATATGGTTGGAAATATTATTCTGATACCTTTCCAACGGTAAATGGAAATCCCTCTAAATCCCTAGGAATGAGGAGATATGAATTTTTCCATCAAACAACCCATCCAGAAAATTAAGGTCAACTCAACCAGTCTTTACAGGTCAATCGTGAAAGTAGGGACAGAATTACTATAAATACAGGATAGATATGCGCATTTGTAGTGCAACAAATCTATAATATTCTAGATCATTTATTTCCATGTATACGAGGATCTCATCCTCTTACAAATATTTTGGCCTCCTTGAGGCAGGATTTTGATGATGATTTGACTAGGGTTAGATGCTCTGACATCACTAGCCAATCTCATCCAACTTTTCATTAATATGCCTATTGAAATCTATCATCATAACTCTAAAGGTGTGCAAGATAACAAGCATATTGAAATACTGATTCACCAACTTTATGAGTTCATCTCTCAGTGAGGTGGCTTTCCTTATCAATGTTAACCTACTCGCAATCCTAACATCTTGCACTCTGAGTTATACCTTCAAACTAGTGATATATTTGTACCTGGGCATGAGATTAGTGCACATCCTTCTCAATTTTGAATCAGATAACTTTGTGACAGCAATACCTAATTCCTTGATAGCTAGTGAAATGAGCATTATCAACATTAGAGATGAATTATTCAATTCTCTGTGTCTCCATTTTCATTTTCTCACCTCACTTTATCTTATAAGTTATATGTTTGAAGTCTTGATTCAAGAAATCAAATTTGAAGGGATCAATTTGATACTTTTCCCCTCTATCTTGTTCATAATCCTTTGATTGCTCAATAAACCATCGTGTCAATCTAGTTGTTCAACTTGTTGCTTCAACTATGGCTCCTTCACTCTACTTTATGCTAGCATTGCCTCCCCATGTAATTTACATACTATTGGAATGGTGCCATTCATCATAGGGCATGACTTGATATTTTTTTCGTCAGCTCTCCCTTAGGTAAGAGGATCTCAATCCTTCAAGAGCAACTAAATCTAGAAGTTTGATTTCTCATACATTTCTCGCTTCTAAATCATCTATTTGTTTATCCCCTACCGATCTCTTCTTCACTATCCCAATACTAACCTTCCCCTAAAATATGAGGGTGTTGAGTATCCTCCCAAAGATTTCATGTGGGTGGAATGATGACCCCAATCCATCTACTAGTTTCAACACTTGTTTTCTTCTTCTTCTTTCCACCTTCATGAAAGTATTGGCATTTCTATATAAATCTTCCACTTGTTGTTCTAATGAAAAAGCCTTCAAACCAAGCCTTGAGAAATGAAAAAAATTGATCCCATGAAGGGATTTTTCACTTTAATACGCTCTAACCAAAAACCATATGCCTCAAGCTCTAAATCGAGTTGTGAAGCATGGGACATCCACTATCTGATAGTCCTTGATCATGAGCGGAAACTTAGGCCACAACTCCTCCTTACACTCATACGGCATCATGATCACCCCATGCAAAGTTGTTTGGAAATCTCTTTCCTGAATTAATAGCCTAACTAGCACATATTTCAACAATATATGAGTAGTGGATACCCCATAAATCCTAATCTGGCATATTTATTCTTGCACATACCAATCCCTGTGATATTTCATTGTTTTAATAAAGTTGACAAAAAATTGTGGACATTCTTCATCATAAATCATTTCATGCAATGAAGCTAATAAAACATAGGTACAGATGGTGGGATACTCTCACAAATATTTGGTCTTCCACAAACTCTAATGGTATACATGCACTAGCTTAAATCTAGGTTCTTAGGTTGGTTAGAAACTTGAAAAGTCTACACAAGCACATACACACTCCATGAGATATGATGCCATGTAGAAACATGTTGTTTTTCCCTTCCCTAATGCCTTAGCTTTCTATAGAGTGTGGGCAAGGCTGCTCACAATTAAATCTACCTAGTTGAACAAAATACCATGTTCGAGGACCTCATACATAGTTGATATCCAACTCACCCATGTGTATTAGTGCCTGGAAATCCATGCATGCAGTTCATGAGCACCCCCAAGTCCCTTGACTTCTCTCATAATTTTTTAACTAGATATACTAGTTTCATGGTGGTTCTTTAGAAAAGTTTGGAC
>ML778205.1:116910-129864 GCA_009831015.1 Picea engelmannii
GTCATCCATTCCTCTTCCACTTTCTTTTGGGATTCGTGGGACACTCTACCCAATATCTCATGTCCTATTCAATTTTGTATACCTTAGTCTTACTTAGCAACCTTATCTTATGATCTTCATGACCCCTTTGTAAAAATATGATATGAAACACTTAGTTAAATTATGATTTCAACCTCCAATAATACTAAAACTGTAATGCAGTAAAATACATGCAGTCTACAACAGTTTATAAGAAGAAATACATTAACTACGCAATCTGAAAAACAAAATAGCGACGGAATAACCATGAACATGAGACAAATCACCACATTTGACCCTAGTATTTTCTAGGCAATGCCCCTGGAAAAACCCACAAGGGGAAAATCAATCAAGGAGATTTTTTCTTATTGAGCTTCTAGGGAAAATTATGAGTTTACAACAACATTTAGATTAGCATTAAATACACAGTACTTATCTCGCTCTCCGAGCACATATTCTTCTTGAAAACAATGCCAAAAAACATTCTTGAGAAATGTATCTTGGTTGTACAGCCTGTATGGCCCTGTACAGTCAACAACAACTTCAAAACCACCTTGGAAATCATTCCTGAGAGTTGTTGTATGGTACAGTACCTAGCTGTACATATTTCTCTCAACAAAACCGCCTTGGAAATCATGTCAAACTATTGTTGGATGATTGTCTCCCTTGTTGGACATATTGTCATTCATGTGTTGTCATTGATGTCAATAGTCATGATAAGTTGTTATGATGGAAACATGAATCAGTCATGATCAGTTATAGAGTTGGCATTAGTGTCAAGATGGCCAATAATGTATTTCCATGTGTAATGAAGGGTCAATGATGGAAAGAGAATGTCAAACAATAAGCATAGCAGGAAGGTTAATCTCAGGAGGAAAAGTATACTAAAGATCGACAAAAGAACATCACCTTAAGGTTGAAAGAAGTTCGTGATTATTGTTGATCAGGATAGGATCAACAATGTTCCTATGATCAAAGCTCGGGAGAATTAGCGACTGATTATCAGTGCATAAAAGAATGCACAAACAGTTATTAAAGCTCGGGAGAGTTAGTGAATGAAGAGTACATTCTAGAAATGTCGCCTGATCGATGGAAAGACTGAGAAGTCGACCAATGCACAAGAAAAGGTGAGAAGCCTCAGCAACCGTCCGATCAAGAATTTGATGGTGTTGATCATCTCATATAACGGACATCGGTCATATGAGTGATCATGGGCTTGAGGACTGTTGGAGGATCATGACCATCGGATCTGCAAGCCAGATCAACGACAGGGATAGATTGTGAAGATTGGGAGGAGAATTAAACGACTCGCTAGTTCCAATCCCGGAATTAGTCTATATTGTCAGATCTCATAGACTAGAATATCGACGACTGTGGTTGATCCAACAAACGATCAGATTAAGTCTAATTGAGCTATGACCATCAGATGTGCAATCGCCAGATCAATGGCAAGGATAGATTACGGAAATCGAAAGGAAAATTAAACGTCGTGTTATTTTCAATCCCGCAATTAGTCAGGACCGTCAAATCTTATAGCTTCAAAGATTGACAACTGTGGTTAACTCACCAACAACACACAACTTCAATTGCGGAGTTTGAGTGTCGAGTTAAATCACTCGCAAGTTGTGGTTCTGCAATCATCGTCGACCGTTAAATCTTCTTCAAATATTCCACATCAACCGTTGGATCACTTTTGAGTGGAAGGACAGGATAAGCAGAAAGATCTGAGATCTCGTTTATCTGAAATCATGTCAGTCGTCAGATTAAAAGTAAGTGGAAGTACAGGATAAGCAGAAAGGTTGATTTCTCGATTATCCGAATACCCTTCAGCCATCAGATCAAATTAAGTGGAAGGATAGGATAAACAAGGGCTGAGATCTGAGATCTCGATCACCCGAATATCCATCAGCCATCAGATCACCTTAAGTGGAAGGACAAGATAAGAAAGGGTTGAGATCTGAGATCTCCATCAGCCGAATTTATGTCAGTCGTTGGATCGAACTAAAAGGAAGGATAGGATAAGCGAAGACGGAGAGTCGTTTGATTTAATCCAAGGCAAAGTTGCATCACAGACAAGATCAATTCATTGATCTAAGATCCTAATCAAACGACCATCATTTGTTTCTGGTCTAAAGATGTGAGGAGGTTACGCTCCGGAAAAATATCATTTCAACAATTCAATTTGAGATTTGAAATTCCCAAAGCCTAGAGAGCCGAAATAAATTCTCGACTGTCGAATCATCCGAAGTAAGCCTCAACCATTTGATTCAAGAGGACATATGGCAGACCACGTTAGAAAACCACATCAGCAAGGACGTGTGGGAGATCTACGTTAGCAGACCGCGTCAGCAAAGACATATGGAAGATCACGTGAGAAAGGACATGTGGCAGACCACGTCAGCAAGGATGTGTGGCAGACCATGTCAGCAAGGACACGTGGCAGACCACGTCAGCAAGTACACATGGCATAATCAGATGATGACATGTGTTAAGAGGAAATTGGCTCGTTCCATGTCAACACATGATGCCAATAAGTTACGTCACTCCGGAAGAATTACTTCAGGAGTTTCACCACTAGCAAATGAAAAAATCTCTGAAGTCTCGAAGGATGAAATCCCAAAGTAGACATGGTCCGTCTGATCCAAAGAAACACTTCAGGAGCATTCTCATTCATCGATCTACTACAGTGGAAGGATAGCTTAAGTTGAAATAGCCGAAGTCCCGAAGTAAATGGTGGCCATCCATCTCAATGTTTGATTAAGACCCAGCCGTCGGATTAAGCCTTGTAAAAATCAAATTTGACGATTGATCAGTTTCTGCAAAATAAACATAAACCATCTGATCTGTTCGGAAAATATGATTCGAAAATTTTGAAAGGTTTGAAAAGTTGAAATCCCGAAGTTCTGAAGGGCGAAGTTCCGTCAGTCGTCCATCTCATCGGGAGATTGAATTGTGACCATTGATTTTGATAAGTGCTCAAGCGATCGTTTGTCCTAGCACCTGGTCACCGCATATGGTCATATGGAATAAGAAAAATAAAGGTAAATATTAAATAATAAGCTTGTGGTTCTACGCCTATGGTCATATGAAAATGGTTTGAAGGGAGCACCTCATACAGATTTCATTTGACAGAGAGTTACACCATAACAATACAGAGAATCGATAAGAGATCGAATATGATATATTGGTGAACCGAGAACGCAGCAGAATCATGAGTACGATCTAATGAGTTGATCCATGTCTGTGATCAACTCATGAGGACAAACGAACCGATACATAGTCATGATTAAAAGAGAGTTAAATCATGAAAACATGAATAAAGAATAAAAAGGAAAATGATATTAATTAAAGTTTAAAGATTATCATTTTAAATGAAAAGGTACAATGGTTCAAATTATAAAAGACACAATGATTCAAATTCACACTAGTTGGAAGACTATATAAACAAAAAGGAATGGTGAGAAGAGTGTAGTTGAATTTGTTGAAGTATATATATTTATATATAATGGATTGAATGAAAGTTCATTCTATCAAGTTGGTGCATGTTTACAAGCTGGGTCTTATATGAGGATTGGATTCCTCACATCTCAGTTGGATTGGAGATCAACAAGCTAGGACTTGTTATGAGGATTGGATTCCTCATTTCTCAGTTGGATCTGAAAACTACAAGTTGGGTCTTGTAACAGAGAGTTGGGTCTCTCATAATTGTATGAAGATGATATTCAAAGATTGATCTTATGTATTCATTCAAGTTATTTAAATAAATAAAGTATTTATTCTTTTATATATATTGTTTGAAAAAATGAAATAAATATTTGTTGTTCAGTTAATTTTTGAAAAGTGGAAAATTGTCCTAAGTTATGTGACATTGATTCACCCCCCCCCCTCTCAGTGTCAAGTACTCATTTCAACATCCCTCTTGTTGTACAGCCAGCAATAATTGTAGTACGACTCATTCTCTCCTTGGAATGTGTGCCTAACCCCTCCTAGGGATGAGTTCCAATTCCTTTAGTTGTTGATCTTTCCCTCAGCTCAGGAACTCTCTTGGAAATTGTGTCTTTTCAACTTCCCTCCAATTTCTCCTCAAAAAGTGTGCCCCCCTCTCCACTAGTGCTTCCTTTATGCATGATTTAATGTGTAACTGCCCAAAACCCTAAATCTCAAGGGATGAGATTTAATCTTGATCATCAAGATCGACAGACGTGACTTAATATTTCGTTGAGGTCACTTAAGTCACTTAAGTGACCCACACCCTCATAAAGTCACTTTTACACATTAAAAATTAAAAGGCTCAACTTGACTTTACAAAATCGCTTTATAAAGTCAATTTATAAAAATACTTTATAAAGTCATTAGGGAGAAATATGCTCGGTCACTTTCGCATGTTGGACGCCACCAATGCAGAAGTACACCTCTGAGTTGTCTATTGAGCTCCCATTTTTTCACTCACCATACACCTCTTTTGGCCATTTACCCCCCTACCTAGGCATTGAAATCCAACTTATTACCTCCTATTATTACCTATTTTCTTGCCTAAAGACCCTGATTACAACATGAGGTAAAAGTTGTTTATTTCGATAATTTCTGAAGTTCTTGATAAATTAATTAGGATCTTTTAGCTCTTTGTTTACCAATGATAAAAGACACTTACCTTTTCAATGCAACAGTTGTTCCCACACTATTCCTGACTTTCCAGTACCTACGCAGGCATTTTGGTACCTAAGGTTGTAGCTTCTCCTAGCTACGCGCACCCAGGACGGAGTTGGAAACATGGGTATTGTTCTTATGATTAATGCAATGGTTGTTGACCATTTCCCTTGCGCCCAGTAGTCTTCGATTACACAGAATCGACCCACGAACAAATATTCTAGAGTAGCACAAGATCGGGGTCCGAACTCAGCACAGGACGATATCTAAGATGGTTGTAACGATTTCCTAGGATAGAGGAAATCGTGGTTAGTAAGATCCTCTAGTTTTGTTAAGTCATTTTTAGTCCTGAGTTCCCAAGAACTGGGGAAAGAAATGTAATCGGATATGCTCAGAACCAGATATATATGAGGGGGTTCACTCTGTGTAAAGGCTAAGCTGTAAATACTCTTTGAAAAATATAATGAAAAACTGTGTTATCCATTTCTTGTCTTGATATTATGATGAATGTGCTTTGAGTAAAGTAAGGGTTTATGTGTGATATTAATTGGGTTTTGATTTATCCTTGTTCATAAGTGTGGTGAGTTACTGAACCTTTTTTTTCTCACTACTTGGGAAGGCATGGGCCCACCTCCCCTGGTAAGTTGAGTTATATGTATATTACCTATTCTTCATTTTGTTGTAGCTATATTTTCGAATGGTGTGAAGAGATCTTTAGATCCTAAGTTTCACTTGCGGTTTTGTGTGTCTTGTACCCATTGGGGATTTCTCTTAAGTTATTAATCAGATTTCCCTTAGTATGATGGAGAAGGTTTCATATGAACACATAGATTGCAAATGAATGATTATATGCATGTATTTCACCAAAGTTTATCTCTGTAGACACTTGAAGGTCGCATATGTTTCAGTATTTATTTGCAGCTTATTAATCTCGAATACCTCGTTTAAATACTTCCCATGAATGATGAATAAGTAAGCACTCACCTCATTCACTGGATACAACTGCATTGAGATTTTGAATCCATCTACTGTGTATGTGACAACCTAGGGTTATAATACGATATGCACATGATTGATTCTAAATTGACAAGGGTTGGTTTATTTAGTACATTATAACGATCTAGAATGAGATGCATGATCAAGCTGAGACTTCTATCACTTATATATGTCCATGAGGAGATACTTCATCACTTCTTTTCAGATAAAAAAAGGGATTAATATTAAATATAGAATCTTAGTGATGACTTGGTCACATCTTAATAAAATTTGAATATATCTTTTACTGTTGGAAGAATGGATTGTATCTGCAGGGTAATCAATTACTGTATTAGGACTCTATGGTATTAAGGGCATAGGTCGTTAATGATAACTTGTCTTTGTGGATTTGAACTATTGGCTTGTTATGTGTGGTGTGACCTCTAGAGGTATTGTAGCAACGAGAGATAACATTTCAGGAGCTAAGAGCTTAGTTTAAATGCATGTTGTGTGTTTACATTTTAGTGTAGCTATTGATTAGTGTATAAGTTGTGTGTTTACACTCTTTGTTGATAGTTGCAAGTCTTCCCAAAATATAGTTACTTAGTTACTTCATCAAGTTAAGTGTCAATTTTGTGGCAAGACTCTTTCAAAGTCATTCCCCTGTACACTAGTTCTTGTGTGTGTGTAAGAATGCAGTGGCACCTTGTAGTTTGTCATGCTTGTTATGAGTTAAGCCTCTTAGGTTAAGAATAGGGTTGGTTAATAGGAAACATCCTTCAGCTGATTAGTCTCATGATAGGTCAATAACATAATCACATGCAGACTTGAGTGAATCCATACAGTTGGTTGATATAGACATCTGCTTGGGGAATTGATCTTTTGGTTTTCTTTCATAAATAGATGATTGCTCTTTGTGCATAGGATAGAATTTACATGATTAGATCTCTGGTTGATTGCTAAGTTTCAGTAATGGTAGTTTGGTTTGACCTTTTTCTTGATTGATAGATTGCCTAAACCTCTTGCTCCTGGAAAGACAAACTAGGGTATACTTTTGTCAGTTGCATGCACATAATGTGTCTGCAGTTCATCAGTTTACGAACCTGGTTGACAATTTATGTGGGACTTTATTACAACAATTAAATAGCCCAACATTTTGGTGCCTTTGTCGGAGAGCTGCTAAAAGGTAAAGAGTAAAGAAGTTAGTTTTGTTTCACAGTTTGATTGTTTTCTTGGAGTGTTTTTTGTGTTTTTGTCCAGAATGGTGGCGGAAAGACAGTAAGACGAAAGGTAAGAACCTGCACTACCACTATTGTGAGTCCTACCAAACCCTATCTGGCATATGGTTAACTCATGCTTAGGCCTAGGGATAGAAAGGGTAGATTTTTAAAAACTGATTTTCCAGAAAATTTATTTGGTAGCAATAAAACTCCTCCTATTAATCCAGCTGAAAGATACGCAGGAAGCTCACGAAGGGAGGGTTCTACATCAAAGGTGGCCACCCCACAATTTGAACAAATAGTGGAAAATGTCAAGGAAGAAGAGGGAGAATTCCAAGACCAACCAGCTGAAGGGCCACGGGTTGGAAATCCAGACATCGATCCAGCATTAGAGCAGACTGTTAACCCTGAGAATATACATCAATTGCTCAAAACACCCCATAGCGTGGTCATTTCACAAGTGGAAACTTCTATGGTGGGAGGAAATCGAAGATTTAAAATAGGAGACAACTTTACCCTTCATCAGAATCCAATATCTGAACCTCCACTCTCACCAAGCCCGGAGGAATTCAGTCTATTTGGACACATGGCAGACGAAGAAGAAAGAAATAGGGACCCAGAAGGAGAATCTACCTTCAGATTCCCCATACTTGATTTAATGCCAAATGTAAACATGAAAAATATTCTCTCGTCGGTCCTTCCAAATTTCATAGGTATGGTTACAGAGGATCTAGATGCTTTTCTTTTTGAATTTTACATTCTTTGAAGAAGCTATAACTATGTTGATGATGCACAAAAATTAAAATTGTTTCCAACAACCTTAAAAGACTCTTCTCTAAGATGGTTTATGGGACTTGAAGACTACTCTATCCGATCTTGGGAAGACATGAAAAGTACTTTCCTTAAAAAATATCAAGACTACTGTAGAACCCGAGACTCACGCAATGACATCTTTAAGATGCAGCAATCAGAGGATGAGAGTCTTGAAGACTACGTAGAAAGGTTTCTCTATAATCTTCAGAAAACCAAACAAAGTAGTTTAAAAAATGATACCATCTGGACTATCTTCCTTAAAGGAATACAAGAAGAATACATTGATGTGCTAAATCTAATGGGTGCAGGTGATATCTCTCAATTACCATTTTCGATTTATGCAGGAGATATTCTAGGAGTCGAGCAAAATATGGTAAGGGAATAAGGGATGTTTTGCCGAGAGTAACAAGATCTACTGCAGGAGGTGGAGTATCAAGAATAGAATTAGGAAATTTATTGGAAAATTTTAAAACAGAGATTCTTGGTACTCTTAGTTCTCATCTAGATATGTTTCAAGTTAAGAAAAAGCAAGAAGAAGAGAAAGTTATTGTATATATTTATTGTCCCCGCTATCGAAAGAAGCATGCATCTAATGAATGCCCATTGGATAATGTGCAGGTTTGTGCAATATGTGTAGAGGATCATGAGATAGAGAATTGCCCCTCCCTGCCTGGACTTAAAGCTATATATAAAGAAAATAGGGAGGTGGCAGAACCTTATTTTCAAGCTGTATTAAAGAAACCATGGCATCCAAGAGCCCAGGGTATGTCCCAAGATCTTTTTTAATCGTCTTTTGCACCCTATGATGCTTATCAACAATAGTGGAACACTCAAACACCATGGAAAAACACTTGGCCATATTAACAAACTCAAACTCAGCCTTGGCAGCAAAATTGGAGAAGTAATCCTCAAGGGATGATGCCTCAACAACAATTCCCAATGCCCTATCCTAATTATTCGCAATACTCTCCACCCATTCCATATTTGTATCCACCTACGCAACCAATAGCCCCACAATTACCACAGCTGACTGCAAACCAAAACCCTCCCAGACCAACACAAATGCCTGCACATCCGGTACCAAACCCAAACAATAGAGTTGCACAACCTGCCTTTAATGCTGAGATGCAGCCCTTTTCGACTTACCTGATCACTCGTATGCCTCTTCAGAATATACATCTGAGATCAGGGAAAGTCATGAAACCAAAAGACTCCACGGTTGTCATTGAGGAAGAAGAAGAAACTCTTGAACAACCAACAAATGACAACCATCCCAGAAATATAGTTACTCCCTCTACTCAGACACAAACATCCACTACCCCTATCGAGCAGCCACAAGCATCTAAACTTCCACCTTATCCAGAAAGGTTGGCCATAGAAAATCCAATAATCCTCCCTGAATTCGACCTGGAAGCTAAGCTACGGAATGTTTGTGTCATAATTCCCCTGCTGCAAGCTATAAAGGATATTCCTATTTACGCAAAAACTGTCAGGGAATTATACATTAAGAAACCTGGAAGAAAACGAAAAGAACCCCCCACTATTCACGTGGCAGGCCAATTGGCCGGGCTAATGTTTGGGAAACCATTGGTGAAAAAGTATGGAGATCCTGGAAATCCCATAGTCACCATTTCCATCAATGATGTTCCCATAGGAAATACTTTAATTGATTTGGGGGCTGCAATAAATATCATGACTATATTGACCATGGAAACACTGCAATTGGATACTCTCTGGCCCACACCTACGGTACTCAAACTTGCTTATATATCTAGGATCAAGCCTGCTGGGGTGCTTGATGATATTTTGGTAACTCTAAATTCTTGGGAATATCCAATAAATTTTCTAGTTACCCAACCTAAAACTAGTAATGTAGGCTACCCTGTCATCCTTGGGAGACCATGGTTGGCCACAGCCGATGATTTCATCGGATGTAGGTCGGGGGAGATGACCATATCAAATGGTCTAGCTATGAAGAAACTTACTTTGTACCCACCTTCCAAACCAACATTGTCAGATCCTTGGCAAATGTACGAAACTTGTGAAAGTGCAAAAATGGAACCTCCTGAAGACCAGGGAATAGAGTCTTCCGAAGATGTTGGAATTGAATCTCTGAAAATTGTGGAAATTGGAGATCATATAGCGACAGAAATTTTACATCCCCTTATAACCCTCGAACAAGCAGGGGAATTTAAAAGCCAATCAGAAGACGATTTTCTAAGCTTGTTTATTTCTGTTGTGGATTGTACCCAATTTCCGGAAGTAGCGCGAACTTATAATCATATTTTTCACGAAGATTTTCAGGAAAATTTCAATCCTACAGGAACCACATATTTTCTTGTATCAGACATCAAAGAGACCACAGATCCCTATTGTATAACTGTTGAAATCATCCCAGGAAAAACTTTGAATATCAGTGTCGACCTTGATCCTAAATAGCAAAAACAATTAATCAACCTATTACAAAAACACTCGGGTGCATTTTCCTAGGACTATAAATACATGCATGGCATCCACCCAGACACATGTACGCATCATATTTACCTTCAAAAGAATGTCAAACCTGTTAGATAGCCACAACGTCGTATGAATCCTGTTGTAAAGGATATAGTGAAAGAACATTTACAGAAGTTGCTAGATGTTAACTTCATATATCCTATATATTATAGCAAGTGGGTTTCTCCACTTATGGTTGTCCCTAAGAAGGAAAACAAGTGGAGAATATGTGTCGACTATCGTGAGCTTAATAAGGTAACATTGAAAGATTATTTTCCACTGCCTTTCATCAATCAGGTACTAGATACATTAGCAGGCAAAAAGTACTTTTCCTTTTTAGACGGTTTTAGTGGATATAATCAAATATAGATTGCACCAGAAGATCAGGAGAAAACCACCTTTACATGTCCCTGGGGGACATTCACCTATAAAGTTTTTTCGTTTGGGCTGTGTAACGCCCCTGCCACCTTCCAAAGAGCGGTATTGGGGATTTTTTCTTACCTGATTCATGAGTACATTGAAATCTATATGGATGTGTTTTCTGTCTACGGTGACTCTTTTGACAAAGCACTTCATAACCTGGAAAAAGTACTGATTAGGTGTAAGGAATCTAATGTTTCCTTGAGTCATACAAAATGTAAAATGATATCACAGCAGGGCATTGTTCTTGGACATCATGTTTCTTCTCCAGGCATCAAAGTGGACCCAGCAAAGATTAAGGTTATCATGGACCTTCCTGCACCCCATTCACCAAAAGAGGTAAGAAGTTTTTTGGGTCATGTTGGCTACTATAGAAGGTTTATTGAAAATTTTACAAAGATCGTTGCACCTATGTACAAGTTGTTAGCCAAAGATACTAACTTTTTGTGGGATGATCAATGTCAAGTTTCTTTTGAAACCTTGAAGGAAAAATTGTCCACAACACCGTTTCTAAGGGGACTAAATTGGACCCTTCCATTCCACATTTGTATTGATGCTTCAGACACTGCTCTCGGGGATGTCCTAGGACAGAAACGGGATCAAATATCTTACGCCATCTACTACAGTAGTAAGAACTTATCGCCAGCCGAGTTTAACTATATCGTCACAAGAAAAGAATTCCTAGTTGTCGTGCATGCTATCAATAAATTTAGACTTTATATCACGGGCTATGAAACTTTTATTCACACCGACCATTCTGCCATTAATTTTTTAATGAATAAACCCATCACAAATGGTAGGACCACTAGGTGGTTGTTATTGCTGCAGGAATTTAATATTACTATAGTAGACAGGCCTGGCAAAGAAAACTTGGTTGCAAACATTCTCTCTCGAATCCATAATGATGATGAAAATACCCATGTTGACGATAGTTTTCCTGACAAATATTTGTTTGTTGTTTCCACTAACATTATGTGTTTTGCAAACATAGCCAATTATTTGGCCATAGGAAAGTTGCCTCAACATCTCTCCCCAAGAGAAAGGCATCAAATTGTTAAGAACAGTGCAACTTATTCATGGATCGGGGGAGATCTCTTTGGTATGGGACCTGACATGATTATTAGAAGATGTGTACGAGAAGATGAAACATATGATATCCTGAAAACCTACCATGATAGCCCCTACAGAGGCCACTTCACAGATAAAAGGATTGCTTACAAAGTGATTCATCAAGGGTACTATTGGCCAATGTTGTTCAAAGATGCCAAAAAGTATGTGAGGAGTTGTGACAGTTGTTAGAGAATGGGTAAGCCAGTTCAAGCAGATGAGATTCCCTTACAAACCCAAGTGCTAGTTGAACCTTTCGAAAGATGGACCTTGGATTTTGTGGTACCAATCTCTCCTTCTTCATGGAAAAAAAGGTACATTTTAGTTTGCACTGATTATGTAACCAAGTGGGTAGAATCAAAATCCCTTCGTTCTGCTAGTGAAGAGTTTGTTATAGATTTTCTTTACGAATATATTTTTACTCGCTTTGGTATTCCAAGAGAAATTGTGACAGACAATGGGGCACAATTTACATCTAATTCAATGCAAGCGCTTACTCAAAGGTACCAGATAAAGCACTATAAATCTTCTCCATATCACCCGCAAGAAAATGGGCAGGTGGAGTCTACAAACAAAGTACTAGAAGAGATCCTAACCAAGACGATTCCGTAGCATCACAAAGACTGGGTAGACATGCTTTTGGAAGAACTATGGGCCTACATAACCACATGGAGAAATACCACGGGTTTTACTCCATATGAGCTAGTGTATGGCAAACATGTTCTTCTGCCTATTGAGCTCCAAGTGAAAACCTTCAAGACAGCTGCATAACTGGGCATAGATCTATCAGAGGCACAGAAACAGAGAATAGCCCAACTCAATGAGCTGGATGAAATCAGCAAGATGCAGTCCAGCACATGGTTTTGGTACAGGAACAGAGAGCTCGATTGCACAATAAATTCATCAAGAAGAAAGTTTTCAAGCCTGATGACTGGGCCCTCCTTTTATATTCTCGGTTTAAGAACTTCGGAGGAAAACTCACTACAAGATGGATGGGGCCTTATGAGATCGACACTGTCTTCGATAATGGATCAGTCAAGTTAACAACAATTGATAACCGTTAACATTCTTTTGTGGTCAATGGCCATCGACTGAGGTTGTATCATCGGCCAACGTCCAAGGATAAATTTGTACGAGATATTTTACAGTAGTCTGAAATGGCGGTAGTGGGCAAGGGGTCTCCTTCCCCTTCTTCCACCTCTGACTAAATCTTTTCTTTCAGTTTTCTGAATGTATGTACATATTATTAAAATAAAAT
>ML778205.1:132578-148857 GCA_009831015.1 Picea engelmannii
TCTTTCCCTCAGCTCAGGAACTCTCTTGGAAATTGTGTCTTTTCAACTTCCCTCCAATTTCTCCTCAAAAAGTGTGCCCCCCTCTCCACTAGTGCTTCCTTTATGCATGATTTAATGTGTAACTGCCCAAAACCCTAAATCTCAAGGGATGAGATTTAATCTTGATCATCAAGATCGACAGACGTGACTTAATATTTCGTTGAGGTCACTTAAGTCACTTAAGTGACCCACACCCTCATAAAGTCACTTTTACACATTAAAAATTAAAAGGCTCAACTTGACTTTACAAAATCGCTTTATAAAGTCAATTTATAAAAATACTTTATAAAGTCATTAGGGAGAAATATGCTCGGTCACTTTCGCATGTTGGACGCCACCAATGCAGAAGTACACCTCTGAGTTGTCTATTGAGCTCCCATTTTTTCACTCACCATACACCTCTTTTGGCCATTTACCCCCCTACCTAGGCATTGAAATCCAACTTATTACCTCCTATTATTACCTATTTTCTTGCCTAAAGACCCTGATTACAACATGAGGTAAAAGTTGTTTATTTCGATAATTTCTGAAGTTCTTGATAAATTAATTAGGATCTTTTAGCTCTTTGTTTACCAATGATAAAAGACACTTACCTTTTCAATGCAACAGTTGTTCCCACACTATTCCTGACTTTCCAGTACCTACGCAGGCATTTTGGTACCTAAGGTTGTAGCTTCTCCTAGCTACGCGCACCCAGGACGGAGTTGGAAACATGGGTATTGTTCTTATGATTAATGCAATGGTTGTTGACCATTTCCCTTGCGCCCAGTAGTCTTCGATTACACAGAATCGACCCACGAACAAATATTCTAGAGTAGCACAAGATCGGGGTCCGAACTCAGCACAGGACGATATCTAAGATGGTTGTAACGATTTCCTAGGATAGAGGAAATCGTGGTTAGTAAGATCCTCTAGTTTTGTTAAGTCATTTTTAGTCCTGAGTTCCCAAGAACTGGGGAAAGAAATGTAATCGGATATGCTCAGAACCAGATATATATGAGGGGGTTCACTCTGTGTAAAGGCTAAGCTGTAAATACTCTTTGAAAAATATAATGAAAAACTGTGTTATCCATTTCTTGTCTTGATATTATGATGAATGTGCTTTGAGTAAAGTAAGGGTTTATGTGTGATATTAATTGGGTTTTGATTTATCCTTGTTCATAAGTGTGGTGAGTTACTGAACCTTTTTTTTCTCACTACTTGGGAAGGCATGGGCCCACCTCCCCTGGTAAGTTGAGTTATATGTATATTACCTATTCTTCATTTTGTTGTAGCTATATTTTCGAATGGTGTGAAGAGATCTTTAGATCCTAAGTTTCACTTGCGGTTTTGTGTGTCTTGTACCCATTGGGGATTTCTCTTAAGTTATTAATCAGATTTCCCTTAGTATGATGGAGAAGGTTTCATATGAACACATAGATTGCAAATGAATGATTATATGCATGTATTTCACCAAAGTTTATCTCTGTAGACACTTGAAGGTCGCATATGTTTCAGTATTTATTTGCAGCTTATTAATCTCGAATACCTCGTTTAAATACTTCCCATGAATGATGAATAAGTAAGCACTCACCTCATTCACTGGATACAACTGCATTGAGATTTTGAATCCATCTACTGTGTATGTGACAACCTAGGGTTATAATACGATATGCACATGATTGATTCTAAATTGACAAGGGTTGGTTTATTTAGTACATTATAACGATCTAGAATGAGATGCATGATCAAGCTGAGACTTCTATCACTTATATATGTCCATGAGGAGATACTTCATCACTTCTTTTCAGATAAAAAAAGGGATTAATATTAAATATAGAATCTTAGTGATGACTTGGTCACATCTTAATAAAATTTGAATATATCTTTTACTGTTGGAAGAATGGATTGTATCTGCAGGGTAATCAATTACTGTATTAGGACTCTATGGTATTAAGGGCATAGGTCGTTAATGATAACTTGTCTTTGTGGATTTGAACTATTGGCTTGTTATGTGTGGTGTGACCTCTAGAGGTATTGTAGCAACGAGAGATAACATTTCAGGAGCTAAGAGCTTAGTTTAAATGCATGTTGTGTGTTTACATTTTAGTGTAGCTATTGATTAGTGTATAAGTTGTGTGTTTACACTCTTTGTTGATAGTTGCAAGTCTTCCCAAAATATAGTTACTTAGTTACTTCATCAAGTTAAGTGTCAATTTTGTGGCAAGACTCTTTCAAAGTCATTCCCCTGTACACTAGTTCTTGTGTGTGTGTAAGAATGCAGTGGCACCTTGTAGTTTGTCATGCTTGTTATGAGTTAAGCCTCTTAGGTTAAGAATAGGGTTGGTTAATAGGAAACATCCTTCAGCTGATTAGTCTCATGATAGGTCAATAACATAATCACATGCAGACTTGAGTGAATCCATACAGTTGGTTGATATAGACATCTGCTTGGGGAATTGATCTTTTGGTTTTCTTTCATAAATAGATGATTGCTCTTTGTGCATAGGATAGAATTTACATGATTAGATCTCTGGTTGATTGCTAAGTTTCAGTAATGGTAGTTTGGTTTGACCTTTTTCTTGATTGATAGATTGCCTAAACCTCTTGCTCCTGGAAAGACAAACTAGGGTATACTTTTGTCAGTTGCATGCACATAATGTGTCTGCAGTTCATCAGTTTACGAACCTGGTTGACAATTTATGTGGGACTTTATTACAACAATTAAATAGCCCAACATTTTGGTGCCTTTGTCGGAGAGCTGCTAAAAGGTAAAGAGTAAAGAAGTTAGTTTTGTTTCACAGTTTGATTGTTTTCTTGGAGTGTTTTTTGTGTTTTTGTCCAGAATGGTGGCGGAAAGACAGTAAGACGAAAGGTAAGAACCTGCACTACCACTATTGTGAGTCCTACCAAACCCTATCTGGCATATGGTTAACTCATGCTTAGGCCTAGGGATAGAAAGGGTAGATTTTTAAAAACTGATTTTCCAGAAAATTTATTTGGTAGCAATAAAACTCCTCCTATTAATCCAGCTGAAAGATACGCAGGAAGCTCACGAAGGGAGGGTTCTACATCAAAGGTGGCCACCCCACAATTTGAACAAATAGTGGAAAATGTCAAGGAAGAAGAGGGAGAATTCCAAGACCAACCAGCTGAAGGGCCACGGGTTGGAAATCCAGACATCGATCCAGCATTAGAGCAGACTGTTAACCCTGAGAATATACATCAATTGCTCAAAACACCCCATAGCGTGGTCATTTCACAAGTGGAAACTTCTATGGTGGGAGGAAATCGAAGATTTAAAATAGGAGACAACTTTACCCTTCATCAGAATCCAATATCTGAACCTCCACTCTCACCAAGCCCGGAGGAATTCAGTCTATTTGGACACATGGCAGACGAAGAAGAAAGAAATAGGGACCCAGAAGGAGAATCTACCTTCAGATTCCCCATACTTGATTTAATGCCAAATGTAAACATGAAAAATATTCTCTCGTCGGTCCTTCCAAATTTCATAGGTATGGTTACAGAGGATCTAGATGCTTTTCTTTTTGAATTTTACATTCTTTGAAGAAGCTATAACTATGTTGATGATGCACAAAAATTAAAATTGTTTCCAACAACCTTAAAAGACTCTTCTCTAAGATGGTTTATGGGACTTGAAGACTACTCTATCCGATCTTGGGAAGACATGAAAAGTACTTTCCTTAAAAAATATCAAGACTACTGTAGAACCCGAGACTCACGCAATGACATCTTTAAGATGCAGCAATCAGAGGATGAGAGTCTTGAAGACTACGTAGAAAGGTTTCTCTATAATCTTCAGAAAACCAAACAAAGTAGTTTAAAAAATGATACCATCTGGACTATCTTCCTTAAAGGAATACAAGAAGAATACATTGATGTGCTAAATCTAATGGGTGCAGGTGATATCTCTCAATTACCATTTTCGATTTATGCAGGAGATATTCTAGGAGTCGAGCAAAATATGGTAAGGGAATAAGGGATGTTTTGCCGAGAGTAACAAGATCTACTGCAGGAGGTGGAGTATCAAGAATAGAATTAGGAAATTTATTGGAAAATTTTAAAACAGAGATTCTTGGTACTCTTAGTTCTCATCTAGATATGTTTCAAGTTAAGAAAAAGCAAGAAGAAGAGAAAGTTATTGTATATATTTATTGTCCCCGCTATCGAAAGAAGCATGCATCTAATGAATGCCCATTGGATAATGTGCAGGTTTGTGCAATATGTGTAGAGGATCATGAGATAGAGAATTGCCCCTCCCTGCCTGGACTTAAAGCTATATATAAAGAAAATAGGGAGGTGGCAGAACCTTATTTTCAAGCTGTATTAAAGAAACCATGGCATCCAAGAGCCCAGGGTATGTCCCAAGATCTTTTTTAATCGTCTTTTGCACCCTATGATGCTTATCAACAATAGTGGAACACTCAAACACCATGGAAAAACACTTGGCCATATTAACAAACTCAAACTCAGCCTTGGCAGCAAAATTGGAGAAGTAATCCTCAAGGGATGATGCCTCAACAACAATTCCCAATGCCCTATCCTAATTATTCGCAATACTCTCCACCCATTCCATATTTGTATCCACCTACGCAACCAATAGCCCCACAATTACCACAGCTGACTGCAAACCAAAACCCTCCCAGACCAACACAAATGCCTGCACATCCGGTACCAAACCCAAACAATAGAGTTGCACAACCTGCCTTTAATGCTGAGATGCAGCCCTTTTCGACTTACCTGATCACTCGTATGCCTCTTCAGAATATACATCTGAGATCAGGGAAAGTCATGAAACCAAAAGACTCCACGGTTGTCATTGAGGAAGAAGAAGAAACTCTTGAACAACCAACAAATGACAACCATCCCAGAAATATAGTTACTCCCTCTACTCAGACACAAACATCCACTACCCCTATCGAGCAGCCACAAGCATCTAAACTTCCACCTTATCCAGAAAGGTTGGCCATAGAAAATCCAATAATCCTCCCTGAATTCGACCTGGAAGCTAAGCTACGGAATGTTTGTGTCATAATTCCCCTGCTGCAAGCTATAAAGGATATTCCTATTTACGCAAAAACTGTCAGGGAATTATACATTAAGAAACCTGGAAGAAAACGAAAAGAACCCCCCACTATTCACGTGGCAGGCCAATTGGCCGGGCTAATGTTTGGGAAACCATTGGTGAAAAAGTATGGAGATCCTGGAAATCCCATAGTCACCATTTCCATCAATGATGTTCCCATAGGAAATACTTTAATTGATTTGGGGGCTGCAATAAATATCATGACTATATTGACCATGGAAACACTGCAATTGGATACTCTCTGGCCCACACCTACGGTACTCAAACTTGCTTATATATCTAGGATCAAGCCTGCTGGGGTGCTTGATGATATTTTGGTAACTCTAAATTCTTGGGAATATCCAATAAATTTTCTAGTTACCCAACCTAAAACTAGTAATGTAGGCTACCCTGTCATCCTTGGGAGACCATGGTTGGCCACAGCCGATGATTTCATCGGATGTAGGTCGGGGGAGATGACCATATCAAATGGTCTAGCTATGAAGAAACTTACTTTGTACCCACCTTCCAAACCAACATTGTCAGATCCTTGGCAAATGTACGAAACTTGTGAAAGTGCAAAAATGGAACCTCCTGAAGACCAGGGAATAGAGTCTTCCGAAGATGTTGGAATTGAATCTCTGAAAATTGTGGAAATTGGAGATCATATAGCGACAGAAATTTTACATCCCCTTATAACCCTCGAACAAGCAGGGGAATTTAAAAGCCAATCAGAAGACGATTTTCTAAGCTTGTTTATTTCTGTTGTGGATTGTACCCAATTTCCGGAAGTAGCGCGAACTTATAATCATATTTTTCACGAAGATTTTCAGGAAAATTTCAATCCTACAGGAACCACATATTTTCTTGTATCAGACATCAAAGAGACCACAGATCCCTATTGTATAACTGTTGAAATCATCCCAGGAAAAACTTTGAATATCAGTGTCGACCTTGATCCTAAATAGCAAAAACAATTAATCAACCTATTACAAAAACACTCGGGTGCATTTTCCTAGGACTATAAATACATGCATGGCATCCACCCAGACACATGTACGCATCATATTTACCTTCAAAAGAATGTCAAACCTGTTAGATAGCCACAACGTCGTATGAATCCTGTTGTAAAGGATATAGTGAAAGAACATTTACAGAAGTTGCTAGATGTTAACTTCATATATCCTATATATTATAGCAAGTGGGTTTCTCCACTTATGGTTGTCCCTAAGAAGGAAAACAAGTGGAGAATATGTGTCGACTATCGTGAGCTTAATAAGGTAACATTGAAAGATTATTTTCCACTGCCTTTCATCAATCAGGTACTAGATACATTAGCAGGCAAAAAGTACTTTTCCTTTTTAGACGGTTTTAGTGGATATAATCAAATATAGATTGCACCAGAAGATCAGGAGAAAACCACCTTTACATGTCCCTGGGGGACATTCACCTATAAAGTTTTTTCGTTTGGGCTGTGTAACGCCCCTGCCACCTTCCAAAGAGCGGTATTGGGGATTTTTTCTTACCTGATTCATGAGTACATTGAAATCTATATGGATGTGTTTTCTGTCTACGGTGACTCTTTTGACAAAGCACTTCATAACCTGGAAAAAGTACTGATTAGGTGTAAGGAATCTAATGTTTCCTTGAGTCATACAAAATGTAAAATGATATCACAGCAGGGCATTGTTCTTGGACATCATGTTTCTTCTCCAGGCATCAAAGTGGACCCAGCAAAGATTAAGGTTATCATGGACCTTCCTGCACCCCATTCACCAAAAGAGGTAAGAAGTTTTTTGGGTCATGTTGGCTACTATAGAAGGTTTATTGAAAATTTTACAAAGATCGTTGCACCTATGTACAAGTTGTTAGCCAAAGATACTAACTTTTTGTGGGATGATCAATGTCAAGTTTCTTTTGAAACCTTGAAGGAAAAATTGTCCACAACACCGTTTCTAAGGGGACTAAATTGGACCCTTCCATTCCACATTTGTATTGATGCTTCAGACACTGCTCTCGGGGATGTCCTAGGACAGAAACGGGATCAAATATCTTACGCCATCTACTACAGTAGTAAGAACTTATCGCCAGCCGAGTTTAACTATATCGTCACAAGAAAAGAATTCCTAGTTGTCGTGCATGCTATCAATAAATTTAGACTTTATATCACGGGCTATGAAACTTTTATTCACACCGACCATTCTGCCATTAATTTTTTAATGAATAAACCCATCACAAATGGTAGGACCACTAGGTGGTTGTTATTGCTGCAGGAATTTAATATTACTATAGTAGACAGGCCTGGCAAAGAAAACTTGGTTGCAAACATTCTCTCTCGAATCCATAATGATGATGAAAATACCCATGTTGACGATAGTTTTCCTGACAAATATTTGTTTGTTGTTTCCACTAACATTATGTGTTTTGCAAACATAGCCAATTATTTGGCCATAGGAAAGTTGCCTCAACATCTCTCCCCAAGAGAAAGGCATCAAATTGTTAAGAACAGTGCAACTTATTCATGGATCGGGGGAGATCTCTTTGGTATGGGACCTGACATGATTATTAGAAGATGTGTACGAGAAGATGAAACATATGATATCCTGAAAACCTACCATGATAGCCCCTACAGAGGCCACTTCACAGATAAAAGGATTGCTTACAAAGTGATTCATCAAGGGTACTATTGGCCAATGTTGTTCAAAGATGCCAAAAAGTATGTGAGGAGTTGTGACAGTTGTTAGAGAATGGGTAAGCCAGTTCAAGCAGATGAGATTCCCTTACAAACCCAAGTGCTAGTTGAACCTTTCGAAAGATGGACCTTGGATTTTGTGGGACCAATCTCTCCTTCTTCATGGAAAAAAAGGTACATTTTAGTTTGCACTGATTATGTAACCAAGTGGGTAGAATCAAAATCCATTCGTTCTGCTAGTGAAGAGTCTGTTATAGATTTTCTTTACGAATATATTTTTACTCGCTTTGGTATTCCAAGAGAAATTGTGACAGACAACGGGGCACAGTTTACATCTAATTCAATGCAAGCGCTTACTCAAAGGTACCAGATAAAGCACTATAAATCTTCTCCATATCACCCGCAAGAAAATGGGCAGGTGGAGTCTACAAACAAAGTACTAGAAGCGATCCTAACCAAGACGATTCAGTAGCATCACAAAGACTGGGTAGACAGGCTTTTGGAAGAACTGTGGGCCTACATAACCACATGGAGAAATACCACGGGTTTTACTCCATATGAGCTAGTGTATGGCAAACATGTTCTTCTGCCTATTGAGCTCCAAGTGAAAACCTCCAAGACAGCTGCATAACTGGGCATAGATCTATCAGAGGCACAAAAACAGAGAATAGCCCGGCTCAATGAGCTGGATGAAATCAGCAAGATGCAGTCCAGCACATGGTTTTGGTACAGGAACAGAGAGCTCGATTTCACAATAAATTCATCAAGAAGAAAGTTTTCAAGCCTGATGACTGGGCCCTCCTTTTATATTCTCAGTTTAAGAACTTCGGAGGAAAACTCACTACAAGATGGATGGGGCCTTATGAGATCGACACTGTCTTCGATAATGGATCAGTCAAGTTAACAACAATTGATAACCATTAACATTCTTTTGTGGTCAATGGCCATCGACTGAGGTTGTATCATCGGCCAACGTCCAAGGATAAATTTGTACGAGATATTTTACAGTAGTCTGAAATGGCGGTAGTGGGCAAGGGGTCTCATTCCCCTTCTTCCACCTCTGACTAAATCTTTTCTTTCAGTTTTCTGAATGTATGTACATATTATTAAAATAAAATTAAATAAATTTAATTAATTAAAAATTAAAAAAAGGAAGAAAAAAAAAAAATATATATATATATATATAATCTAGCCATGAAAATCAGTTTACTGGCGTGGTTAGATAAGGGCTTGTCTGAAAACCAGCTTGCTGGCAGATGAGCCAAATAAAATTTCTTGTCCACAATTGTCATTCATTACTATATGTTCTTCAAATCAGTTCGTTTGTTCTCGAGTCAGATGATGAGGGGTGCATTAAGACTCTCCTTCTGACAGCTTTGCCTCCATCAACATCAGCACATTATCTGGGGGATAAAGTCAAAGATTTCAATGGTACCTAGAGGCTTGCATACATTAATGGCAGGTTCTCTCGCTGACGACAGTGGGGATTCATTAATGCCTCTTGTCTGCCAGATCTTGTAGGACATTCGACATCAGCACATCAATTCATGCCCAGCAAGTTGTACCAATGGAACCTTGACTCTCATCATCATCAAAGGTGAGCAGTCTCGCATTGGTTAACAGTCTTCATCAATGGCTGGTAATCCAATGACTTCCACCCATGTTTGACGGCAACACATCTTTCACATGGATGCATTTGTTCCAGAAGTTCGGGTCGTGGTGAAGACAACTTAGTTATGATCTGTATGACAGTGTGACAGTCAGTGTGAATAAAAAGGAAGTTGGTTACAAGGTAGCTGCAATAGTTCAGATGGTCTCAAAAAGAGGAGGTTGTCTGCCTTCCTAGTAGATTTATGCTAAAAGGTGGGACTTACTTCTCGATACAGAGCTTGGGACACGGTCTGAATCCGGCTATCCATCCCCCTGTTTCTTCGCTTCCGTTGCAGTTATTTCCATCATCATCACAAATAACAAATTCGGCATCTACAGTTCTATTCCTTGCTTGGTTCTTATTCCATATTTCAATATTTCAATAAGTTCAGAACTCCACAAATTCGAATATTTTATGAACCAGTTGTGAGTTAATTTAGTATAAGGTACATTTTTCAGTTCTATATTTGTAAAACACAGGGAAAGTAATGGAAGGACCAAGAGCACCAGGAAACATGGTAGCATTCCTGTACCTATGCAGAAATGACAATTCAGGAATTTCGCATCTACAATGGAAACGGGTAATTACTTTTTGAGGTAAGTTTGCTTTAGGATTTTGATTGGTTTGTTAGGAATAAAGAAATATCATTTTAACAACTTCTTGTGTCAATCCAAACCATCCTCATTATTTATCCATTCAACGTTGGGATATTCACATATTGGGTGACCACCAATACCATAATTCCCATGTGTAGCACGATTGTCCACCCCTATACCCCTGTCATGTGAATTCTACTCGTGTTCGTCCACCTCAGATTTTACCCACCCATATGTATTATTGCTTATTGCACGAATGATGAATTTGTGCGACGAGCTCACACTTAAGCGAAAATCCATGAACCTTAGTAATTAACCTTTTCATAAGTGGGAAATCGAGAACGATGGGATGATTCATGTTACATTGCATGAGTTTGAATCATCATTCCCGTACTGAGTCACCACGCCATTATTACCACGAAATGGATTCATATCACCTTATCGCAAATTTAAATAATGCACCATGATGTTTCCAGATGTGCGCTATAATCACCATCGTTCTGTAGCCTCTGCCACCCTTCTAGAAATTACCCGTATTCACAAGACCCTGCCCTTCTCACTACTATGTGTATCTTTCTTCGCCTCGCCCCTATGAGTATTCTTCAATTCAGCCACTACAAAACCTTCGTCCACACCTACATTTCAGCATGGTGATAGATCACCATGAACTAGTCTCTCGGCGAGCGCTCGAAGTCATGCATGAGTATCATAGATGCAAGAAATTGTTTAAAGAAGCAGGCTGGCATAACTTTTTCGCCAAATTTTGGGGGTTTAATGATCAGGTTTCTCTTCAGTTCACGCAGAGTTTTGATGGACAATTGGTTAGGGTCACAAATTTGGAAATAGAGGTTACAGAGGAGACCATAGCCAATGTCACGGGCCTCCCCAGGACCGGAGAATATTGGTTCAAGAAATCGACGCTGGGCACGGAAATTTGCAACCGGTTTCTGAAGGCACAATACCAAAAAGTGAGCTGGGAAAAGGGAGTTCCAAGGGCATACCTCATGGACGAGTGGCAAGCACCACTGGTGATACTACAGAGGTATTTAACTTGTGAGGGAAGGTATGCCCTCACATACCAATATCATGTTCGAATTCTGCTTCATTTTGAATCAAAGGAACTGATAAATTTTCCATACTACCTGCACAAGAGTTTAGAAAAAATGGCTAAAATGGTAAGGAGGAATAGTCAAAACCCCCAGAATAGCCTCTACCATCATGGGTTGGTAAAACTGTTGGTAGAAGCTGAGCTCTGCAAAATAAATAAGACATGGGATCAGTTCCTGCGTGAGAATGCATTTATTAACCAAAACCCTATGGTAATGGAAGAAGGGCCGAGCAATTTGGGCAAACGGCAGAGAAAAGAAAGGATCCCTATGGCAATGAAACAAGGATCGATAGAAGTGGAAAAGTGACAGAAGAAGGAGAGGGCCAGGAATGAAAAATCAAATAAGGAGACTCTGACAATTAAATCACCAATTGAGACTCCTCCAGCTCGTAGGATCACACGTCGCATGACAAAACAAGTTGTTTCAAAAATTGATGAGCCAACCCCCGTGTACCCACACGCTACAACACACGAAGACCCAATACCTGTTGATGATGATGGAAAGTATACTTTGCCCATTTCGAAGCTCTTCAAAGTTGCTAAGCGTCCAAAGCTTGTGGAACAATCTCAGCCAGGTACAGAATTTACAGACCCTAACAAACCACAGGTAAACGATTTTATTGAGCCAAATGAGCTCGTGGAGCCATAGGAATAGTTGTTAACTCCCACAGAAGAAGGAGAATGTAATGATGAAATATCGAAGGTTGTACATCAGGATGGAAAAGAAAAACTACGGCCTAGAACCACAAAGACTCCCAACATTATTATTCTTGGACCATCTAAGAAAGGAGTTGAAACTTGTGAGGGTTCAAATGTTCTAAAAGATGAATCTGTTAGTGAAAGTCCTCTGGAAAGGAAGCTCAGGAAACGAAACAGAAAATTCAAGAAGTTGGAGCAGTAAGTCATGGAGTTATCTGTCCTAAATAGGTGCATTGAAAGAGAAAATCAATAGTTAAAGGATCAGAGTAAAAAGTTTCAAGAAGAAATTGAAAAACTTCAATTTGAAACTAAAAAGATCAATAAACAGATACATAAGATATTCCAGCCAGGACAACCAAGGAGGAGCGGCAGATTAGAAAAGAAGAGCTCGGGCCTCAGCATCCTAATAAATGTTGCAGGACTCTCGTCAGATTGAAGAGATGGTGTATTTCAATTTTGAACAGTTTTTGGGATATCTTTGCATGAGGAAATGCAAACAATCAGGTGTGGGGGTAATGTTGAGCTCCCATTTTGTCACTCACCATACACCTCTTTTGGCCATTTACCCCCCTACCTAGGCATTGAAATCCAATTTATTACCTCCTATTATTACCTATTTGCTTGCCTAAACCTCTTGATCCTGGAAAGACAAACTAGGGTATACTTATATCAGTTGCCTGCACATACTGTGTCTGCAGTTCATCAGTTTACGAACCTGGTTGAAAATTTATGTGGGACTTTATTACAGCAATTAAATAGCCCAACACTGTCAAAATCTAACACTCCCTCTTAGCGAGGGAGGTACTTATAGTACCTCCACCATAATCCATCTCCAACTCCATCATCTCATCCATTGTTGTAGTTTCTCCCTCTAAACTAGAGGTCTCTGCTCCCACTGCACTGGAAGCCTCTGTTGCTACCTCCACTGATCTATGAGCTGAAGACATGATCCTAGGAGTCTCCACACTCTACTGAGCATATGTATGTGTCATATCATACATGTTGAGTCCTCTTAGAGTATTGGAAGAGGACTAAGTCCCCGGTATCAACTCTCTCTCTCTCTCTCTCTCATGCAACATGCCCACTCTCGGACACTAACATTGACTCTGAATCCAAGTATCCACTGGATCCAACCACAGGTTGTCCCAACAACCTATACAACCTCTCATACATGACACCAAGAAACATTGTTGTGTCTGGACTATCTCCCTCAAGATATAAAAACACATGTCTACTGAAGAACGCAACTCCAAATCCATCAATCTCCAAATGTGACACTGAGAGCAAGTTAATTGTCATCTCTGGAATAAACAACACCTCGGATACCTCTAGAAAACCTCATGACTCTGGTTGGAATCTAACACTTCCAACCCCCTTCACTGCAAGTTATGAGTCAGCCCCACTATTCACAAAACAGTCTGAGTTTATTTTTGAAAGACTAAGAAACACAGACCTCATCCTCGTCATATGTCGAGAAGCACCATTGTCCACAAACCATGCTTCAATGTCCTCGAACACTAGACAACCACTACCTAAAGGACCAGTCATTAGAGAAAATACCTTCTTGAATTTCTCTGCAAACTCAACAGCCTCAACTGATGTTGATACCTCTGGTTCCTACTTCTTCTTCTTCTTGTTCAGACACTGACTAGCACAGTGGCCAGTATTGTGACATACAAATCATTTCACTTTTTTCATGTATTTCTTCTTGTCTTTGCTCTTTCCCAAAAGAGAAACATTTTTCTCATCTGAACCACCCTTTGCCTTCTCCTGAGACCCCTCCTGGATCTCCTCCTGAGTAAAATCATCCCATAGTCTGCTCCAATCTGGGAGCTTCTCTCTCCCCACCACATACTTCACAAAAGCCTCCTACTCTTTGGTGAAGCCCTGGAGGGCTATACGCACCAACTTTGAGTCTGGAATAACTTCTCTGATAGTTGTCAACTCATCCTTCACCTGTGCAAGTCTGATGAGGTAGGAGGCCACACTCTCTCCCTTGGCCATCCTAGTACTGTGGAGCTTGTCCCTGAGAGCCACTTTCTGGTTCTTGTTCTTTGCCTCATACAAATTTTTCAATGCATCCCACATCTCTTTGGTTGTCTACTTATCAGCCAAATGTGGAATCAGGTGGTCTCTGAATCCATCTAAGATTATTCTCTAAGCCCTTGCTTCCTTCACCTCACAGTCCTCTATTGTGTAGAGGACTATGTTATCCAAATCTATTATTTTTCTCTAGTGAGTCTGCTTGGAAATAGTTTCCTTCTCTTGTTGTATGCAATTAATTCCAAATCAGCCACATCCTCAATGGGGTATGGGATGTTAAGATCTTCCTAGGATAAATTTTTATATAGGCTACCAGTTATATCTATTTGCTCCATTTATGTATCTTTATCCTTGATCTCTTTCCCTTTACATGTACATTGTTTTGGGATGAATAAATCCTCCATAGTAAAATCAATAAAACTACTTGTAGGTGGCCCATCTTGTTGTGTTGGCTATTCTAATGGTTCACCAGCAGATTGTTGTTCCCGATTATCCCATGTGTTTCTTACATCTTCTTCTCTATATTTTTCACTTTTAAACCTTTTCTCTTGCTCAACTTTCTATTCTTCTTATTACTTCTTTACTTCAGCGACTAATCTTTTTCTTTCCTCATCTTCCAATATATCCTTCTCAACTTTTTTTCATTCCTCTTTGAGTTTCTACCCTTCTTCTTTTCTCAATTTCTCGTATTTTTTTAAGTCTCTCTTCCTCTTCTTTTCTTGCTCTTACTTCCTCAACTTTGATTCTTTGCTCCTCTTCTTGTTTGAATTTTGCCTCTTCACCTTTTATCTTGTTCTTTCTTCAACAACCTTTCAATCTCTGCCAATTTTTGTTTGATTCCTTCCATCTACTCATTTGAGGTCATGCTATGAGTAGGAGTAAATCTTTTCATTTAAGCCTCAAAAGTACTTCCTCCCATATAACTACATTCTCGTATGGCATCTTATGATCCCATTGTTCATGGGCATAAGGCCATGTTAATGAAACCATAATACTATGCTCGGCAACCAATCCGAAAGGATCATGCCTTCAAAATTGTTTGTGTGGAAACCCGTACTCTAACATTGTGTTAGCCTCATGTCTGGCTTGTTTAGAGTTCATTAGCCCATAGTGCCCTATATACATGTTATAGGGAATGAAATTTCTCTTCCTGACATCTTTGGCTAATGTTGCATTAAAACCTTGTAAAATGGTCTGGTAGGCAATTTCTCCAAGAATTAGTCTATTGGAAACATATTTAGGAAATAAGTGAGGAGGAATAGTGACTCCATAAATCCTCAAATATGTACAATCCTCTTGCAAGTACCAATTACCTATTTTTCTTAATAGTCTCATTGCCTCTCTACTCAATCTAGGACGCTCTTTGCAAAAAATTAATTTATAAAGAGCTATGAAGTAATCAAAAAGTTGAGCATAGTTTTTGTTGTACTTATTCTCCTATATGGCGTGGCAATAAACATGAATTGGATTTTCTACCATGTTCCAATTCCAATTCAACCCTCGGAAAGGGTTACTAGCACAAATGATATCAAGTAGATATGATGCCATGTAGAAAGCATTGTTAGCCCTCTTAATGGATCTATTCAAAGAATTAAAAATTAATCCTATGGTAATGATTGTGTCAACTACAAGCACCCAGACATCTTTTAAAGTGAATGCAATTTGGTTGTGCATATAACCTTCACATTAGAGTCATAGCATAAATATAAAGATCCCTTAAATTAATCATGGTATAGATACCATCAATTTTCCCAAAAAACATTTTGTCCTCTACTCACCAACTAGTGAAAATTTTCTTGATATCTTTATCCTGGAGAAATTTCTCTACAATCCAGTGACCATATATTTCTTAGGTTGATGGAGTTTGTAGTATTTTTCTAGTTCTAATGCCTGATAAGATGCTATACATATGCCTTCATCATTAAGCATAGTTATACTATCAATGTCAATGTTCTTTATCACCCATTCAATAGCTTCTGAACATGGCATCACTAGAGTCCTTGTAGCAATGGTGTGTAGATGGGATCTTCTTATGTTGATAAATACCAAATCATCTATGTTTCTCATAGCAAAGTCACTGGGTGGGACTATATCAAGGTTGTCTTCTTCTCAAAATATTTTGTAAACTTCACCCCATCCTGGAAAAGGGATTTGGGCATTGATCATAGCTTTTGTGTTTTTAAACATGGGGCACATTAGCTCTATTTCTAGTTTTGAAAGTCGAATAATTGGTGTGAATTGCTCAAGGGTGGCCTCCACGACTTAAATCAAACTTTCTATTTCGAGAAAAAACTTTAATGATGGACAATGACAAAAACTTTAATCAAAGAAGATACTGAAAATTCGTATTGAAAAAGCCAAACACGACTTTGATAAGTTTGAA
>ML778205.1:178078-201235 GCA_009831015.1 Picea engelmannii
TTTTTTTTTCTGTGTGACCATGTTTAAAGATTTTTTCAAGCAAAAACAACAATTTTCGAGGTAATCACACACCTGTAGGCAGAGAGTAAAAAAAATTCCTTGCTCCTAACATTTGTTATATCTTTTAAAATAGCTCACTTGGTTGATAACTACTTTAATAAATTAAAGGTCTTGAGCTCAAGTCTTTCTTTTCATCAAGTAATTTTTTGAAAAAAAATTGAAAAAGTGCATGCAACTTTAAGTTATTTTATAACTTTATTGTAAAATGCATTTCACTTAAATTATAAAAGTGTATCACTCGTAGAGTAACTTTAATGTTCTTTTTTTAAGTTACTTTTTGCATTGAACTTCAAGTTATAAAGTAACATCATTGTAAAAATAATTCTCACTTACATTATAACACTAGCTTACTTACATTATAAAAGTAACTTATTTATAAAAGTATGCTTATAGAAAAATTTGGACAAGAGCGATTTTTTTACTCTTTACAGCTCAACAACCTCATTGTGCACCCATCATCACGTTGATCAACCTCCACCTTCCACGTGGCACCTTGGTTACTTTATATACCTCTTCAAAAGGGCATAAATTTGATATCCAAAGTCCATTCTTAATGTCAGCTTTTTTAACTCCCTATTTTTTCGAAAGTTTTTCATCTAGATAATTAATGTCTACTTTTGAAGCCATCTTACCTACATATTGTAATATGCCTAGTCCCAATGATCTCCAACTTACCAATTTAAACTTACTTCTCATGGAAATCCCATATGGAGAATTTACTATGAAGTAGGGGGCCTTTACAGGGTTACCTTGGGAACCAAAATTGCCCCTCTTAATGTATTAAAGAAAGCCAAATGTCAAAAATGTTCATCTCCAGTGATATTCAGTTTCACCTTCAAGGAATTGAGACCCCAAATGCAACATGGAAAAAGCTAGAAACCATGTTTGGTAAATCCCAACAACTTTTCTTACATTGAAGATTTTCTATCTAAGTTCAACACACGACTTTTACATGCGAAATGTAAAATAATCAAGATAGATGACCAACGTACATTATAACACTGGGTCACTTACATTATAAAAGTAACTTATTTGTAACAGTGACATTATAGAAAAAATTGGCCGACGACAATTTTTTTACTCTTTACAACTCAGCTACCTCATTGTGCACCCATCACCACGTTGATCAATCTCCACCTGCCATGTGGCACCTTGGTTACTTTTATGCCTCTTCAAAAGCGCATAACTATGATATCTTAAGTCCATTCTCAATGCCATTTTTTAAACTACTTGTTTTTTCGAGAGTTTTCCATCTGGATATAGTTAATTTCTACTTTTCATTAATTTCCTTTTCTTTTTTTATTTACTTTTCATTAATTTTTGACTTTGCACTTAGATACTGAGCCTTAAAACCATTCAAGCTTGTTCGTATCCACCTTAGATCATATAATCCTCTCCTCTCCGCACCACAATCTCCAATTTCGTAGCCTCCTCTTGAAGAGTGACATTATGAATGTCCTCCTCGAGAAAAGTGTGAAAATCCTCCCAAGTTTTGTGGAGCCACCTGCAACTCCTTCATCCTCTTGCAAGCCATCATCATGCCCCAACCTCATTATGAACTTCACAACGCGACAGATAGCACCCTCCCACCAAAGGATCCACCCTTGCGCACCTAGCAATCGGGGAAAAAGGTTCCAAACCTAATGAACAAGGGCTCGAAAATCCTCTGCCTCTAAATGAAAAACATTTAGTTTGAAAACTAAAGATAACAATGCATCAACAAAGTGACCCAGAGAAAGCAGGGTCTAGATCGAAAGATGACCCGACCCAGTGACATCCATCAACACATCCACTTGGAGAAGTTTACCAAAAACTGTTATCTCCTCCTAAGGGCCATAAAAACGGTCTAGTCGAGCATGTATTCTACCATGTCCCTGCCTATGGTTGGTCCAAGTGAACCAACCCCTATAGTCAAGACCCTTATGTTTCTAGTTAGGATCAAAAATTTGTAAAGGTGCCTTGCACCGACATCAAGCATGTTTCTCTAATCCAATGATCACTGAACTTCTACCCCCACTCCGATCCCCATCCCACTCCACCATATTAAAATCCACTCCCACAATACACTCTGCAGCCACAAGAGGAGACTCTTCAATCCCAAAGGAGATCCCTCTCAAAACTAAGATTAGGGGCATACATTGCACAAAAACCAAGAACCCGATCCTGGATCAAAAGAGTGACCCAGACACACCAATCCTCAGTATCCGACCCACAAGCAATCACAAAACTCTACAAGGACAAAAAATGGGTGATCACCAACCCTCCACTCTCCCAACAATGGTTTGAAGTCCAAAAAGTCACATTCCAAAAGTAGTTCATCCGATTTCGAAGCTTGAATACCACTGACTTCAACCTCTGTAAGATGACCACATCCAACTAGAATCGTTGCAACACACCTCTGACAAACAATTTGCGACTAGGAATCATCATCCCTCGCACATTACAAGACAGTAGGGAGACCTTGAAGTCCTAAACCATTGGATCGTTGGCCATCTCAAAACCCTTAGGCATCCAACGATCCAGGAATGAATCATGGCATCCTAACAGGATTTCTTTCGTTGCTACGAACTCGAAGCACTACCCATCTTGTCCACCAATAGGGGCAAGAAAACCCACATTACAAGATAGTAGGGAGACCTTGAAGTCCTAAACCATTGTATTGGTTGGCCATCTCAAAACCCTTAGGCATCCAACGATCCAGGGAATGAATCATGGCATTCTTACAGGATTTCTTTCACTGCTAGGGACTCGAAACACTAATCGGCATGTCCACCAAGTGGGGGAGGAAAACCCCTTCTGCTAGTGAGACTTAACTTGCCAACCCTACTCAATATCCATACTATTGGACCCCCGACGTACTATAGTCCCCATACCCTCAGTGACAAAAGCCCAAGGCAATCCAGGCTTCCCTATCACCAAGGAAGTGCTAGGAATCGACCATTGAACCACCTGGCCACCAAAAAGTTGGGCAACACCAACACCAACAATAGACGAACCCCCTGCACCTACACCAGAACCACCAGAGCCTCCACCACCAAGGCCTCCAACAAGACCCCCGCCATAATGCCCTGTACTCATGAAGTTGGGCCACCACCTGAGGAACCACCTCCTCCAAAACCTAAACCCCCTGAAGATCCCCCNTACACGTAGACTCCCCAAACTTGGACCTGCAAAGAGGGAAATCCTTAATCAAATGATCCTTATCCTGGCAAGCAAAGCAAGCATTCGGCAAGTTGAGATACCAAACTTTATGTTGTTTGACTCCATCAAAAATGAATAAAGAAATGTATAGAGAAGCTTCCACTTCAAGTCTGTCTCCACACACACCTGTAGGTTCACTCCAAATGAATTACATCAACCATAGGTGATGAGAACTTTACCAAACCCTCATGTAAACAAATGGGCACATATCAACCAAAAGGGAGGGGAATTCTAACCAGAGCAGATAATTAGCCTAACCACAGTCTTCTGGATTAAAATCAACCCTCCATGACTAAACATAAGCAACAAGCCTAGCAATGTTCCAAGTACCATACTCTAAAACCTGGCAAGCTCAAGCTTCCGAGTTAAACAAAAGGCATACATATTTTGAACCCAAGCACCAATAAGAGTTCAAGGAAAAACCATTGGCCTCCCAATTCAACAAACGCCAATGATTGAAAGGCTCTTCATCCAACATACGACGTAAAAGGAAGAAAACGACTCCTCGAGTATCCAAATGCATATGCCCCTCAAAATAACCCTTGTTAGAAAAGAAGAGGTTGAAGCTATGAAGATCTAGAGGGGGTGGAACATCAGTTTTAACAGAAGGTTGTGAGGGGATCCTAGTCTCCTCAAGTGCAATCTCCACATTAGATTGATCCAATTTCTCATTAGGAGCTAGCTTCTCTTCTCCCACCATCGAGTCCTCCCCCGCAACCACCACTATCATGTCCACATTCAACACTACAACCCCAAAACCCTCTACATGCTCAAGCAGCCCCTTCAAACAAAAAGGCTCATCCACAAGCATCATTAGGCTTACAATAGTCTAAGAATCTCCACTCAGACTGATCGCAAGCTTGTTGTCCAAGATGCTCACATTCTCTTCAACAATGGGAATAGAGGAACCATTCTCAACACCAAAGAATTTGGCATTCAAGGTACGCACCACAACCCTGACTCCACCCTCATTCTTAGTTGGATTCATCCCCACTGACATTTGAAACCCCTTTGCCTGTTACCAAAACAATCCACCACAAAATCGGTCTGACTTACAGTTGGATTCATCCGAGCGCGGATCGCGTTCTAACGTTCTATGGGCTGCCCAACAGGCCTGTCATTTGACCTCTTGTTGGGCACTAAGTTCGGGTTCTTTCAAACTGTTTTACTTGCTGTTTTAGGACAGCCTTCTTGCTGTTCAAAACAGCCCACCAAATCTGAATTTTTCCCTCTCAAAATCAGCCCACAAATCTTTGGTTTGATGCTCTTTAATGCCTCTTGTTATAAGGATAAGTTATGGATGGTTTTGCTGTCCAAGTTAGCCTTCAATAACACGCATTAAACATCAAACACACCTCTAGGATCTTTAACAACCTACCACTGAAAATACTAAGCAAACATGACAAATGAACACATGATGTTTTTGGTCAACATGACTATGGAAAAACCTCCATGTGGAAAACCAGTAAGAGAGATAGATATATATTGGAGATCTCAAAGCAAATACTACAACAAGTAAATAAACAAGGAACCTGATACAATCCAAGCTTATCCTCAGGCTTGTATTGGAGTTCCTCAAAACTTTTGCCTGCTAGCCCTTGAAGAATGTGCCTTTTGCCTTGGGCGTGCCCTCTTCACCTTGCTATGCTTTTCCTAAACTTATCCTCAAGCTTGTAATGGAGTTCCTCAAAACTTCTGCCTGCTAGCCCTTGAAGAATGCGCCCTTTGCTTGGGCGCGCCCTCGTCACCTTGCTATGCTTTTCCTTTACCTTTGCCTTGCTTTTTCCCACTTGTAGAATGCTCATAATGAGTAGTAGCGCCCTCTTCCATTTGCTTGTGCGCCCCTCCTCACAAAGCTTGCGCTCCTACTCTCTTGTGTGCCTCTTGCAAGAAATGCACCCTTGCTGGACCTCGTGTGCACCCTATCACATGAGTGTGCCCTCCTATCAAGAAACCTCCTCCAAGATAGCTTGCACACTTAACTTCTCACTAAATGCACCCTCAAGCTCTTGCGCCCTCCTCCATGAGTCTCTCATGAACTAGTGTGCCTCCCTTCTTGAAGCTTACGCCCTTCTTCTCCAAGTGTGCCTCTCTTCTCTAAACCCTCACTTGCTCTCCTCCTCCTCACTCAACTCTCTCAAGTGAAGAATGAGTCTCATCCTTACCCTTTTGCCTCCCTTAGCCTTTCTTTGGCCAAACCTAAAAGATCAAGGGCCTTGATTGCATCTAGCCCAAGTCTAATCAATGGGTGAGATCACTTCTCATAAATCTCACTTAGAAACCCACTTTACTCAAGTTTCCAAAGTTTGCTTTATGTCTATTAATTCACCCACTTTGTGAATTAATTGTCACTTTATGACTTAAGTGACTAAGTCGAAGTGAAATTAGATCATAAAGTAAAGGTACAAGGGTAATACTTTTCCCCTTTGTGTTGAGAGACTCACAAACACAAGGGGACCACTTTCCTTGGTACTCAAATCTCAACAGTCAATTCCCTGGGCTGGCTGCCTCTGTGGCGTGCCTCACTCGATGTCCCTGTCAGGTTAGGTGCCATAATCAGGGAAAAAGTGTTTGCATTGGGTACCATCTACGAATGCAGGGAAGTTCCCTGGAATTTTCCCACAAGATTTCCTTGGAACAAAAAACATTAATAAGGTTTATGCATTTTAGGGTTTATACATCTAGAGATCATGTCATTCATTTGCTATAAAGAAACAGTCATTCTCTTCATCTGATGATCCAAGAAGTATTTCTCTCTTTCAAGTTCTCTCATGTTCTTGTTTGGTTTCTTTATGTGTTTTAAGTTTTTTTAATACCCAAGCTAAACTAGAAAATTGGAAAGCTGGTTTGAAGAAACCCATTGTGGGTTACAAGCAACCACTTTACATTTAATTTTCCAAATATAAATGCTAGAAATGCTTTGTCTGTGCCTAGTTTATCTCAGGAAATAACATTTAAAGACATCAACTGGTGACCTTTTTATGTATAGCAGCAAGACCAATTTCTGAAGATGTATTCCCTATCCCTTCAATATCATCATTGTCTAAGTTCTCTGGAATAACCTAACCTTCCTAGCTCTGGGGGCTTATTGTGCTACTCCGCACTTTTTCTTGGAAACAATTGCCAATCTGGCTGGCAAATCAAAATTAGCTTAATCGCCTGGTTTTCTCACTTTCCCTGAGGCAATCCAGTGCCTCTTTTTGCAACAAATTGCAGGCAGGAAATTTCTTAGTTATGGGGTGAGCCTTCCAGAAGGCTAGCCGTAACAAACTAGCTGGCTGATCACTTTATAGGGGCTGGCTGTAACAAACTGGCTGATTTCTTTATGGGGGGCTTAGACGTAACAAAATATTACTCCCAACCAACCAACTGGCTTTCTTTATGGATGGGGGGCTAGCTGTTTTGAAGCTATGGAGTGAGCCTTTATTTCTTCCCCTCGACAAGAGCTCTCTTTGTCAAGACTTTCCTGGACTAAGGTTGGTTGAGGGAAATAGTGCATATAAGATATCCTCCAATTACTCAAAGACCACTGTTTGTTGCAAAAGAATGCAATGAAAATGCAAAAAAGACTTCCAAATAAAATCAAACTTGCTGCACCTTTAAGCAGAAGACATGCTTAGTGTCCAAAGTATCTCTATTCACTATTGAAGGCTGCCTTCAACAAGGCTTCTGTTTGAAAACATCACATTCTTTTAGACAGAACTAACTGCAATACCAACTAGTTTGAGGTTTTGATTTTAGTAACACCATATTCTTTTAGACAGAACTAACTGTAATGCCAACTAGTTTGAGATTTTGATTTGAAGGATATGCAACCCAGTTAAGATTATGCATGTATAAATAGAGGCCAGCATAACTGCAATGTTTTGACAACCAAACTAATGGATTGGAAATTAGGAACCTATTCCAATTGCAACAGAAAAGTCCTGGGCTTAAATTGCTACAGCCTACAACCGTACTGCAAGTGAAAAATTGCAATGAGAATAAAAGAAAACAGTTTCACAACATGCAAGTATGACAATCTTCATCAAAGATAACAAAGAAAAAATCAGGAGAGAGCAAGAAGAGGAGGTACTTTTTAAACAAACAAATTGCTTAATTAATTACCCAAAAGGTCTGTTATAAGCATTGGTTCTATAATGGATACGTCATGGGCAGAGAATACTATTCTAATGCAATCAAGAATAACCTTAAATTTAAAATAATGACTCATTATTGTGAAGTACCTGAGAGGAAAGTGGAGTCGTGCTGGGAGGAGTCTTTGGTGATGTATCAGGAGAGCTTGCATAATTGCTGCTTTCTTCCTTATCCAACCTAGGAGCAGTGTCTCTTTCTGGAATTCCATCTCCATTTTGTAGTTTCGCAGTCTGTGCACCCATTTTGACATGTTTGTAAAACACATCAGTTAATGCAAGAAAATCAACATTGCATTCTGGCCAACACAAGCAAGAATACAAAAAGCAAGCCAAACACACAATCCAACTAATAGAAGAAAATAAAGTCGTGCATTTAAAAATTATTACAGCTTCTATTGGGAAAACTGGTTAGATATGAATTGTTTCTAAACTAATAGCCAGTGCAGTAACAGGTAAGTTCAAGCATGCAATCAACAACAAACCAACTCCATCAGTCCATCCATAGAAATACTGTTAAATGTTTTTGAAGGCCTTTAACACGTAACCTTAAAGATGCATCTAACATAAACAATATATATCATTAGTTGTCAATGTTAGTACTACTACAGAGCATCTACTTCATGATATAATTGTTGCCATTTGTCATCGAAACATTTTTTCCCTTATTGCACATAATGTGTAGGTCTTTGAGCAATAACACCATGTACACCTTTCTATTGAATTTGAACACTAAAAATGAAGATAACACTAGATACAACTGAACCACCAACAAGAATATGCATCGCAAAATTACTTCCTTGGAGCATAAGTTCTGTGAAAAGAAATAAATCTACTAACATTGAACATTGAAAAATCTTACTTGGAAAATCTTTCCCAGAGTTTTCAAACCCTTTGCACGAGCTCGAAGATCTTCTTTCTTCACAGTGTTATCTTGCAAGACCTGTTAAATAGATTCAACTGTCAACTTCTTACTCTTTATCTTTTGACAGATCTTAGATATATCGTGAAGCAAATGGCCAAACATGTTCAATGTTATTGAGACAAAATATCCATGAAAAGATATGCCACACTTTCATCAAAAAGAATGAACCAGGCAATAGATAAAATAAAAACCCAGTGGGATCAATTATGCCCGATGTTAACAATGAGTTCATGCAGCAGAAACTTTTTGTATCAATAATATTAAAAAATAAATGGCCACAGTAATAGGTTTGAGTTTCTGGCAAAATCTTACCATCTGACAAACATGTGAGAGGGTGCCTTCAATATCAGCCACATTTAGTTTCCAAAGTGAGTTAATCATCAATTCTTTGTTGGACTGTAGATATGCTTCCAAATCACCTTCAGAAGAATTCCCCTCTGTACTCAGCTGTCGTTTCATATCTTCTTGTAACTGTAGTAGTGCAAAAGCACCTACCACACACACAGCCAACAAAGGAATGACTGTTAAACTATGAATGCTATTACAATATAGTTAATTTGAGAAAGTTTAAGTGCACTTTCGGACCTGTTGCTGCTGTGACTTGAGATTTTATAAAATGCCCTTTGTTTCTGAACCATTCAGCTATAAATGGCACACCCAAATATATGGCTTTCTTTCCAAGTTCCTTTGCCGCTTGTCTTGCATATATATATCCAATTGTCTGCAGCATATCGCCTCCATAAGCTGTTCAAAAGAGTTCAAAGAACCAATTAAGCATAAACAAATCTAGCATTCAAGCAATTTTTTCTGGATTCAACTATCAAACTAAAGACTAAAAATTAATGTAAATTTACACAGCAATTGATCCACATCACTACCAACGCTATCGAGCCGTGGTCTAGTGATTGACATGGGGCATTGCCATGCAAATGATCCAGGGTCAAACCCTGTCAAGCATAGAGCCCTAGAACAATGAAGACTACAAATTAATGTAAATTTACACAGTGATTAATCCACATCACTACCAAGGCTATCGGGCCATGGTCTAGTGGTTGACATGGGGCAATGCCATGCAATCCAAGGTCAAACCCTGTCAGGCATAGAGCCCTAGAACAATGTGTGTTTTGGCCTAGTTTGATGGCTCCCACCTTTAAGGGGGGCGTGATAATGCAGAGATTCGAATCATAGCTCCACACAAGATCAAAAAGTGTTTACACTTACCAAAAAATATCTACACCACTACAAATTTCACCATTATTTTAAAATCCGTGTTATATTAAAATAGAAATATTTACAAAAGAAAAAAGAAAAGGTGGAAGGGCATATTCAATGATCATATCCTCTTTCTCAGTGCCACTAGGGCAGAAATAAAATCTGATAAGCTCGGGCATCTAATTCCTAAGCAGATAACCTTTAGCCAACAATTGCATCCATACCTCTTCCCTCCAATTACAACAAAAAGACTGGAGTGAACCGACCTCATCAGCAAAAACAGATTTGCACCTTAGCTTCCAGACAGTGAACATAGTAAACCCTGAGGCAGTTCCAAATCCCTGTGAAGGCGGAGAGCACTAGATCCCTGGAGTTGCCAAAAAGTGCAGCTGCCAGCAGTCCCTGCCAAATGGGCAGTCCCAGAAAATGTGCTTCATTGTCTCTTGTTCACAACAAACTACACAAAGTTCCATATGTCGGTCCACTCTTAGCCAAGCGGGCCTTGGATCGGGTTTTGGATGGGAGCCCCTGATAAATGACTAGCCATGCAAATACCCACAGTGTATAAGACAAGCTGCAGGGACCAAACGGTATGAAGTCCGTGAATCTACCTATCCTCAGGATCAGAAGAAATCCAACAGCATTAAGAACAGGGGCCAGGACATGCCTATGATGAAGCAAGGGGACAAATTTCGAGGAATAGAACTGTTGAATCTGTTTGCTAAATACCCACCCCCAGAGTCTCTGGAAAGGGCCCTGCATATTAATGTTCAGCTCGAACAAGTACTCAGGGGGAAGCAACCCAATGATGTCTTTAATAGTAGTCTTGTCAGAAGAACAGAGGGTATCTGACGAGCTAATACCCTCCAGTTCTCCAACAATGAGCCTAATAGTCCCAAAGATCTCTCCAAGTAAAAATGTATTTACTACTCAAATCTACAAGCTTGGAACCTCAGAAGTTTGGAAATACACTGATTTTGATGCTTCCAACTCCAAATTGAGCACCAGTCAAGATCCCACCTTGACCTGCTCCCCAAGAAGTTCCACTTAACCATTCTGGCAACACACTTCCAAGCTTCCTAAATGCTTTTGGAGAAAAAGGACCAAATAATTCGAAACAAGTGAGGAGATGAGTTCATATCACATAGCCCAAAAGATCCTCACACCTTAAGCATGTGCTCGGCTGAAGTAAATTTGTAACATAAGAGGACATCCTAAGGAGTCTAGCCCTCTAAACATCTCACCACCCACTTAGCCGCCAAAAACATCAATAAGACTCAAAACCCCATCCTCCTTGGGCATAATGCAAACATCCAAAGGGACCAACAAGAGCCTTCTCTCTTTGCCATGCTTAGACCACAAAACGGTTCTGAGGATCTGTTCCAAGCATTTGTGCCCAATCCAGTTTGGGAGCCAACAAAACACATAGTAGACATGGGAGCCCTAGAGAATTCTCAAAACAATAGTGAGTTTACTTGCAAAAGGGAGGTATTTAAATTGCCAAGAATGAAGTTTCATATGCATCTTTTGGAGACACCAGTCCCACATAGCCACAGTCAAAAACTTGTACCAAAAGGGATCCCGATATAGCGAACAATAACACTAGACCGGCTGAAATTCCATACAGAGGGAATCCAATCCAGAAGGTCCATATGCCCTACCCTACCAACAAAAAATAAGCCTTCATCTCACTAATAGCCCCCCTGAAAGCTACACAAAAGAGGTCCAAACAACCTCTGGTATATTAAGCCGCACTGAGGGGAGAGAATCATCTGCAAAGAGGTTATTCACCATCTCTGAACCAACCATCCGGAAGGGAGATACCCCTGATCCTCCCTTGGATCCTAGCAACGTCCAAGAGATAACCCAGGGCATCTACAACGAATACATACAAATAGGGGGAGGGGGGCAACCTTGCTTGATCAAACAATGGACAAGAATTCGACCCAAGAGAAAGGAAACCACAAAAACAAAGGCAAAGGCAAAGGCATTGGAGGGAAGTGTATTCACCGTGGCAACATATCAAGGCCCAATCCAAGGCAAAGCAACATATTTCTGATAAAGTACCGATCAATTATGGATTCCTGATCGAACTCTCTAGCCCAATCCATTGCTTCCCAAGCTGAAATTACAAGGTCCAAAATGAACCTACCCTGCACAAAGCAATCAGCTCATATCTAACAACTCACAAGGCCACAATGCAAGTGCGGAGAGCAACCACCTTATCCGAGATTTTATATGAGATGCTACAAAGGTTAATGGGCCTCCATCCACCAATTGAGTCTCAAGATGCTTCTTCAGGATTAGCTTAATTAACCCTTGGTTCAGTAAAGTTGTTACGGAACTTGAAGAGAAGACCTCTTTTACTACACAACAAAAGTCATCACCAAACATATCCCACATTGCCTTGAAGAATTCACAAGGAAGAACATCAACCCCAAGAGATTTTCCATTTTACATTGGGTTGAGAGAAACCAGGAGCTCCTCTTTAGAAAAATCACCATCCAACCTGTCCTTGTCAATTATAGTAACCTTATGCAAGATTACCTTGTAGCAAGCATGTCAAGCCTTCACAACCCTGTCAGTAAGAGCATAATGAGAGAAAATATTCTAAAAATAAAGCCAAAATATATCTTTGATTTTGGAGGAGTTCTCTTCCAAAGTTCCATCTACCCTGTATAACCCAAGAAGTTGTTCAGAAGCAACCTTCCTTTTTAAAAATCCAAATTCGAACTTTCAACCCACATACCCTTCCTGGATCCATTACAATCTGGCACAGAAACAAGCACCCCTGACAATATTCCTCCTCCTTGTGGACCAACAATTCAAGCTTCATTGTTTCCTCCTCTGGATCGATATTATGAAGGTCCTCTTCTAGAAACATCCGGATACCTCAAACTGAAGCCCAGCCTCTTTCAACCCCCTCCTCCATTTCTGGGCCATTCATCTGCGCCAACCTTTCATAAACTCCACCGGGCAACAAAACATGGTAAACTTCACTAAGCCTGAGTGGGCCTAATGGTTAAGAACATGTGTTTCCTCCTTGGACATCACAGGTTCAAATCCAGAGGGGGGTAGGGTATGTATACCTCCGTAGACTTTAGCAGTCAAATCGTTGCGCGGAGGGGGTCCCTTGTCCCACAAACAAGGGGGTCTCATACACCAATTCGGTGTCTGGCTTGGTCGTGACCTTAAAAATAGATTATTATTATTATAATAAAACATGGAAATTTCACTATTCTTTTCAAGGACTTCTCACAATAGATTCGATCAAATACAAGCCCATGGTACATATACATGTCAAACAAGTAATGGAGCGTCCATTATAACTTGCAAAGACAAGTGTTTACCCTTGTAATTGATTTATGGATACCATCACATAATTTAGAAAAAGCTAGCAATGAATTACAAAGAGAATATCTAGATGGTCAACTGATCATGGGTTGTACAGAATCATTCTTGTCTCTCTCGACTCGTGATCCTATATAGAACTTATCATATCTATTGTATCAGTTTATAAGCTCACTATAGTTTGGATTGTTAAATCCCTCATGTTGTATATAGTCATGTATTAGGAGATTGTTAAATATTTTGCCAAATTACTCTAATTTGCATCGGACTTCCTTTTCCCATGTTCATCATATTTTTTAGTTAACTTCATGAACTAGATATCTGGGTGCACTGTTATGATGCACTTAAAATGTTGTCCCAATATTTAATAGAACCTACTCAATGCGAGAGTTTCATTTAAATCTTTCTAGGTCCTTGCTAAAGCTTGACAAGTTTCTTTGGGATTATTTCTCAAGCTTTTGCGATCTGAATATATTTGAGATATATCTTTCGGGTATCTCGCATTTTGTATCTTTAAGTTGACATTTCGATCCATACTAGAATGGCTTATGTTCTATACGATAGAGTCAAGATAAGGAAAAAAATCGCGTTCTTTGGGATTCCAAATTTAGATCATCTTTATAAGGTTGTGCAATTTTGTGTTCTAGTGTTTTTTATACTATCTAGTCGATGACCAATATAGAATAAAGATTGGTTTGACCAAAAGTTGATCGTCAATGAAATTTCACCTATTTCTTGCCAGCATTAATGTCCAAATTTCACTAGATATTTTGCAAGCAAGAGCAGTTTTTCGATCCTCTTATACCTAGATTTTGGGCAGCCAAGGTCCAAAATAAAGGGCAAAACAAGGATTTCATTAAAGTAGCACCCATAATACTCACCAATAAAACACTACCTGCTACAAGCAAACAAAAATATTCATGAGGATAAAAAAATCAATACAAACTACGTATATTCAATGAAAACGAAAAAATAAACACTACAGCAAGTAACTAAAGCAACAGAACTGCTACAAAAAAATTAGACCAAGCTAGCTTATGATTAATTCTAGGCTAGCGACGATGTCCTCCATCAATGAGTTTTTTTCTATGTTGCACAAGTTCCCCGAACAAGGAGGGGGGGTGTGACGTAGCTTACAATAGTCATGAAAAGGCATGACGTAGCTTGTACTCATGATTAATCAATTTATTGCTATTGATGAAATTGATTTTTACATTCAGTTGAGTCTATAGACATTTAAGATTGATTTTAAAACAAGATCATTAATCATCGAGCATAGATATTTATTTTATATAATTTTTCCGCTTAAGTTTAGGTTTTCATTTATGCCTGACCTGGGAATTTGTAATTGATTGGCCAACTAAATACTAGCATAATTGTTGATCTTGCTTACTTGGATTAAAAGCAATGATAGCCTCTTTTCTTTGAATAGTCACTTTAAGTTTTAAAAAGGAAGTTGTGATTTTTTTAACCCGTTATAAGAAATCTTCCTTAATTCTTCTTACTAAAATCCAAGTCTTTGATTCCATCAAAATTCTCATCAAAAAATCCTACATTTTCTTACTTTGACTAAATTACGATGGCATCAAAGAGCTTTCTAGTTTTACTAGTACCCTTACTTTTATAATTTGAGTTGATACTTTAATTTAAATGGGTACCTTATAACTTTTGATGTTATATAAACATAACCCTTTAAAAACTATATGTATACTTGAAAGTTTATATATTATTATATAATTTTGTGAAATAATTATATAGCTTTATATATGTTATATTATAAACACAATATATTATTTTTTTTTTCAGAAGCTGGAAAAATGTTATCAATCACCGTAAGGAATCAACCACATCATGAGGCAAGCTCCCAATTCCTCTTAAAACCATAGCTGTTGGTGTACCTCACACACAAGGCTACCTTTTGTTTGTTTGATAACCAAAACCTAGTTAGTCCTTAACCCCACAGCCAGCAAGAGGGAGCAGATTCCACTCATGCCAAACCTTAAGTGCCAATTTCATGAGTAATGAGCTTATGACCACTAAAAGGCCAAATTGTAGTATATATATATATATATATATATATATATAAGTTAAGACTATAGTCGAATATTGTGGCTTAAATTCTTTTGCAAATATTGTGAGGCTTCCCGAGGCAACTCCACTCTCTCAACAAATGCGACAATATAATGAGTGACAACAACAACAGCTATTGTGGGTGTCATCTGGCACTTTGGGCTTCAGCACTGAGAGAGTTGGTGGCTATTTGTTGAGATTATGTGGTTATTCTTCACTTAAGGCAGCATGCTAGCCTACTATTTGGGGTATTGAGGGCCTTAATGGTTCTACTTTTGGGTACCTAACCCATTTATTACACTTCATTATATGTTTCCTACTTTTGGCTAAGGTCATCCTCGTCACTTTCTTGGGGCTAGCAACTAAACCCTACTGGAAGTGTATAAATACATCACCCTCCTCACTTGTAAATCGTTCCTTCAAGTTGCTATTTGATAAAAGGCCTAAGGGCAATCTTACATATAGCACTCCTCTCTTGAGTACTTGTGTTTGGACAACAATCTCTCTTTTGTATCTGATTTTCTCTTTCAAGCACACGGCATGAGTTCATCTCTAATGTGATCATTATTTAAGTGCTATTATATTTTTATCTTGTGCTTTGCTTAACTAGAATCCAGATTAGGGTGTATCAAAGATTTCATTGTAGATCCACTATCTTATGATCTCAACATGCTAAGAGAGCTAGTGTGGACTCTTCTTTCTTTATCCAGCATTGTTTCAAGGTTGTTCCAAGTCAAAACTAGGGTTTCCAGCACTGTTTTAGGATTATTTCAGGTCTGAAACTAGGGTTTCATCACCCCTTTGGACAACAATCTGTTTTTCAAGGTTTTCTACCCTCTTTTCCCATCTTAACGAGGCCAACTACCATATGTGGGTTGATCAAATGACAACTCTTCTTTGTAGCAAAGGCTTCTGGATGTATTTGGAGAAACTGCTCCCAACTTAAGATGATGACAGTTGTGATCTAGTGTGTTTCAAGCAAATATAAACTTCAAGTTTGGGGAGCTATCCAATTCTCTAATTCAGAACTTCATGCCTAATGATTTTCTCCAAAAATTAGGAAATGCCACACGTGTCGCCTGGTGGAAGGACTAGGCTTGGAATGTGTCTCGGTCTTTTTGAAAAGCTATGTTGTGTAGAACCCCTAAACATAGGGGACGATTGTATCAAATAAAATAAAGAGGTTGTATGCATCTCACATCACCAACTCCTCTAGGGACTTTTGCATTTTCTAGTGGTTCCTCAAAGTTAAAAATTTTCTCGAACAGGAGCTATGCATTTGATATGCATCTTTACAATGTCTTTGTGGAGAATTATAGCTCGGACAAGAGTTTCTACACATGTTCAATGTGAACATGCGAGGAGTAATTCATGATATTTTCAAAAAGTAATTTTTGTACAGTGAATTCTACTTTGTAATTCACTTTAAAAAGTGAAAGTCTAATTTTTAGCAGTTGAGTCTAAAATGTGTATTTCATCCATGCATGACTTAGACTAGAGTAATCTCAGAAATAGATTAGGGTTTTGGTCTCAGCTAAAAGTATAAAGACAGGTCAAGATAGAGAGTTCACAAACACATACGAACAGTTGAGCAGGTTGAGCAACTAAGAGAGAGAGAGAGAGAGCAGGGATTCAAGGAGAGTCGAATCCACGCAGCAGGCAGAAATTTGTACGAGTGTTGTACAATCGTATGGACAAGTCGTACAACAGTTTTATGTTGTTCTCTATTTTTTTAAGCATGCCGTACAAGCTTAGTTCAGGGTGATTTCGGTAACCGTGCAGCTGTTGGTTTTAAGCAGCTTGTGGAGGTTTCCTTGTAAATTTTTCAAAAGAATGAAAAGTTGATTTTGAAAGAGTAATTACCTATGTATGTGTGAAATTAATTTTTATGCTTCCGCTATTTAATTTCTAGCTATTGTGTGATTGATGCCATGGTCTGAAATTTAATTTCAGCATTAACTAAATTCAGCAATTACTTATTTAATTGAGATCATAAGGACTTTAGTCACCTAGGCTTGGATTTCTTACGTGGATTTCTTACATGGTATCTTTCTTGCGGGGAAGAACAACCAGCAGGAGTGTTTCAAAGTTCTATTTCAGATTTGGGAGTTTGTGAAGTAGATCTCAGAGATGGCATCAGCTAGCCTTCGATTTGAGGACAGATTGGATGGTGCCTCAAATTTCTTATCATGGAAGGTGAGGGTTACACTCTTCCAAGAAGAGAATGGTCTTTGAGATATTGCTAAGGTCGTTGTGACTTCGCCTAAAGATCCGTAGTAGTTGGTAGTTCACAACAAGAGGGAAGTGAAGGCCAAGCAGATGATCCTGGATGCCATAAAGGATCATATGATCCCTCATGTATTCGAGAAGAAGGCAGCGAATGAGATGTTCGATGCTCTGGTTAGTCTCTACCAGACTCGGAATATAAACAAGAAGATGATATCGCGGAACAAACTCATATCCATAGTGATGACCAAATTAGACATAGTCACTAGTTACCTTATAAAGATCACACAGATTTGTGATCAACTTGCAGCAATTGGGGAGAAGGTTGAAGATGCAAAGCTAGTGAACATGGCATTGAATGGATTCCCACCTTCATGGGAATCATTTTTCAAAGGTATTTGCGCTCGGGAGAACCTTCCTAACTTTGAGAGGATTTGGGATGATTGTATCCAGGAGGAGACTTGGATGGAGTCTAAGGCCAACAAGAAGGATGGTGATGAAAACCTAGCTCTATTTGGTCAATCAAATAAGGCCAGAGGTAAAGGACCCAACAAGGGTAAGGGAAAGAGGGAGGAGTCAACGTCACAGCATGGAAAAAAGGATTTGAGTAAAACCAAGTGCTTCCTTTGGCATAAGAACGATCATTATGCATCACGGTGTCAAGAGAAGAAGGGGGTTAAAGGGAAGCAGGTAGTGGCGTCTACAAAAACTCAAATGAAAGAGTTTGTTTCCAAGTTCAAAAAGGATTTATCGTTGGCATCTTTCCTTTATACTAGCGCAATTCCAAGGAATGCTTGGTATGTGGACAATAGGGCATCTCAACATATGAGATCAGCCCAACAATTGTTTTCTAGTCGGAAGAAGCAAGGCTCAGGAGTACAAGTTGAGTTTGATGATGATGCCAAGTACCCAATAGCAAGAGTTGGTACTATTCCCTTCCAGTTCGAGTTAGGTAATCCTTTAGATTTTGACAATGTCTTGTTTCTACCAGGTCTCAAGAAGAATTTGCTTTTAGTTTCAGTTATGGAAGACAAGGGCTTTGAAGTGGAGTTCAAGAACAAACAAGTCATCATCAGTGTAAAGAAATCTAGCCCAAATACAACACAGGTAATAGGGCTTAGAGAAGGTAATTTATAAAAGGTACAGGGTGAACCTGTTCAAGCCTTGATGCATGACAATGACAACTTGTGCAAGTTGTGGCACAAGAGAATGGGGCACGTGCATCATAGGGCATTGCCTATTCCCAAAGAGATAGTCACAGGTCTTCCAAAGTTCAGTATTGAGCAGCATGGTGTATGCACAGAGTGCACGCTTGGCAAGCATGCCAAGGTTGCTTTCTCGAGCTATGAGCATAGGTCTAAGGGGATTCTAGACCTAGTACATTCAGATGTTTGTGGACCGATGTCGGTAGCGTCAATAACAAGTAGCATGTATTATGTTTCCTTTAATAATGATTTCTCTCACAAGACTTGGAACTACTTCTTAAAGACCAAGGATGAAGTCTTGAGCAGGTTTCAAGAGTTCAAAGCTCTAGTTGAAAACCAAACAGGGAAGAAGATCAAGGTCTTGAGATTAGACAATGGGGGAGAATATACCACCAAGGAGTTTGAGGGTTTCTACAAGGAGGCAAGAATCAAGAGAGTTGACAGCTCTGTACAACCCACAACATAATGTGGTTCCAAAGCGGAAGAATCGATCCATCATAATGTGGTTGCAAAGCGAAAGAATCGATCCATGATACATGACCAAGACTTGTCGATGTTTCTTTGGGCAGAGGCATGCAACACAACAGTCTACATCCAGAACCAGTGTCCTCACAGGATCTTGGAGGACAAGACACTAGAAGAGGTATTGACTGGCATGAAGCCAAAGGTGAGGAATTTTCTCATCTTTGGTTGTCCAGTTTCTATCCATGTAGCGGTAAAGAAGAGGACTGATTTGGAGCCTCCAGCAGGAAGGGTTTATTTGTGGGTTACAGTGAGACTTCAAGGCTTACAAGGTCTTTATTCTAGAGCAAAGGAACATAGTAGTGAGCCAGGATGTAAATTTTGAGGAAGACTTTGCATCCACGAAGTTCCATGAGCCTATTTTAGTGACAGAAGATGAGGAGCAAGAAGCTACGAAGGTTGAGCCAGGGTCACCAATGATTTCCAAGGCAATGTAGCAGCCTTCAGGTGAATAGGGGGAGACAAGAGCCCCTTCCACTTCTGTCAAGAGACCTTGATGGTTCAAACAAACAATGAGGGATGCTCAGGAGCATGTTGACACTCCTAAGAGCTCATTTAGATAGAGTAGACCTCCGAAGAAGTTTCGAAACTATATGGCATTAATGAGCAACATTCTAGATTCCGAGCCTTCCGGTGTTTAGGAGGAAAAAAACCAGCAGGTGTGGCGGGATGCCATGGTGGAGTACACCTCCATCATGATGTTGATATTTGTAACATCGGACAAGTACTTCCACACTGGTCTAAGTGTCTAGACATGTGGAAGTCATCCAAAGCCTTATACCTTAGTAATTTACTTTAATTAAAGGAATTATTAAAGTAAAGTGCTTTTATTAATTAATTGAGTTTAATTTAATGAAATGCCTAAGTTTTTGGCATTAGTGAATTAAATGAATCTTAGCCCATTGATCTCAAGTGAGGTGAGATCTAATCTCAACCGTCAATCACTTTGGAGATTAGGGTTAGGGTATATACTATAACTCAATATTATAAAAACAAGGCTAGGGTGAAGGAGAAAGATACATCGTGTTGATACACAAGAGAAGAGCAAAGAAGAACTTTTGCTCAAGGAGATCTCAGATAGGTGAAGAAGGACTTTCAACTAGAGATCAGCTCAAGTCAAAGCTGAAGAGAGAACAGGGGCAGCCACAGGAGGATCCAACAGATCAGAGCCACAATAACGAGGACGAGTTGTACGTGCTTCACAGGTCACTCAAGGTGAGTATATACGCGGGCTACAGTGTAGGAAAGCGCGCAAAATCGCAGGCTACAGTGCAATAGGGCGCGTACATATCTGAGAAGGTTGAATGTACGGTGTCGTACAGTGGCAACGGAATTGCAAAGGTTTGCAAGTGTTGTCTGTAGTTTTCAGTTATTTCTCTGTGGCCCATTTTTCGAGTAAAGGAGCCCTTGTAAGCCTTGATATTATTCTAATGATTTCGGTATTGTGTATGAGATTTGGTTTCCAGTATTGCTTTTGTTGTTTATTTAGGTTGATTATTCCAATCCATGTATTTTGTTTTGTGAGCTGCAAATCTAATTTACAGCAAGGAAATCACTAGTAAACAATATATCTAGGTGTTGGGATTAGGAAAGTCAACACATGAGAATGATAGTTGGGACATAGTACCAAGGCTAGAGGGAAAGTCAGTTGTGAATTCCAAGTGGAACTACAAGATCAAGCGTGCTACAGATGGCAACATTGAGAAGTACAAAGTGAGGTTTGTGGCAAGAGGGTTCTCCCAGAGAGGGAGTGGACTACGAGGAGACATTTGCTCCAATCGTCGAGTACACTTCCATTTAGAGCGATTATTTCCTTGGTTTCATTTATCAAATGGATGTGAAGACAACTTTCCTTAATGGGATCATTGAGGAAGAAGTGTACATAGAGCAACCTCAGGGCTTTGAGGTAAGTGGGAAGGAGTCCCATGTGTGCAAGTTTAAGAAAGCCTTGTATGGATTCAAGCATGCACCGAGACCATGGTATTCCAGTATCGATGGATCCCTGCAAAGTATTGGCTTTCACCAAAGGCGAAGCAGATTCTAACTTATATTACATATTTATCCAGACTGATCTGCTCATTTGGGTGTTGTATGTAGTGACTTGTTTCTGATAGGTGTAGAGAAGTTCATTGCAGGATGCAAAGCAAACATGGCAACTAGGTTCTAGATGAAGGACATAAGAATGATGCATTACTTCTTAGGTTTGGAGGTTTGGCAGAGACCAGAGGAGATTTTCCTTGGAAAGGGTAAGTATGCACTTTAGATCCTGAAGAGGTTTCGGAAGGAGAACTACAAACCTATGGCCACACCCATGATCACTAATCTGAAGAAGATGACAACTTCAAATTCAGAGTTGGTGGATCCCACGTTGTACAGGCAGTTGATAGGTTCTTTGATGTGTTTGGTCAACACCAAGCTAGATATATGTTTTGCAATGAACACCTTGAGTCAGTTCATGGTGGAGCCAAGGCAAGGAAATTGGATGGTAGCAAAACTTGTGCTCAGGTACTTGAGAGGCACAATGGAATATGGTCTGAGTTATCTTGGAGGTGGTGAAGTGAAGTTGCAAGGGTATTCAAACTCAAATTGGGCAAGCAATGCAGCAAAAAGGAAGAGCACCTCAGGGTGGTGCTTTAGCTTGGGAACAACAATGATATCCTAGTTCAGCAAGAAGCAGACTTTCGTAGCACTTAGCTCAGCAGAGGCAAAGTACATGGTAGCCAGTACTGCTAGTTGTGAGGCCATCTGGCTTCGCAAGTTACTTGCAAGTTTGTTGACAGGTCCAAGCATATAGAGATCAAATATCACTTCATACGAGATAAGGTTCAGAAGGGAGCAGTGAAGCTCCAATATATTCCCACGAATCAACATGTGGTTGATATTCTGACCAAGCCCTTGGCAAAAGGGAAGTTTAAGGCATTCATATACAAGCTTGGATTGGTGTATAATTATTTCCTTGCTAAGAGGAAGTGTTGAGAATTATAGCTCAGACAAAAACTTCCGCACATGTTCAGTGTGAATGTGCAAGAAGTAGTTCAAGATATTTTCAAAAAGTAATTCTATTTTGTAATTCACTTTACATAAAAAGTGAAAGTCTTGTTTTTAGTAGTTGGGTCTAAAAAGTGTATCTCATGCATGCATGACTTGACTAGAAGTAATCTCAAAAATAAATTAGGGTTTTGGTCTCAGCTAAAAGTATAAAGACGGGTCAAGAATCAAGATAGAGAGTTCACAAACACATACGAACAGTTGAGCAAGTTGAGCGATTGAGAGAGAGAGAGAGAGCAAGGATTCAGGGAAAGGTGAATCTGGGCAGCAGGCAGTTGTCCGTACAGGTGTCGTACCGTCGTACGGATAGGTCATACAGGCCGGCCAACAGGCCATACAACAGTTTTCTGCTATTTTCTGGTTTTCCAACAGGCTGTACCTCACAAGTAGGTCGTACAAGCTTAGTTCAGGATAATTTTGGTAACCGTACAGTTGTTGGTTTTGAGCAGCATGTGGACGTTTCCTTGTAAGTTTTTCGAAGGAACAAAAGGTTGATTTTAAAGGAGTAATTACCTGTGTATGTGTGAAATTGATTTTTATGTTTCCACTATTTAATTTCCAGCTATTGTGTGATTGATGCTATGGTCTGAAATTTAATTTCAGCATTAATTAAATTCAACAATTACTTGTTTAATTGAGATCATAAGGACTTTAGTCACCTAGGCTTGGATTTCTTACAGTCTTGACCAATGTTTTAAAAACCGTCAAACCGGAACCGAAACTGGCCGGTTTGACCGGTTAGAAGGCTGATCAGTTCGAACCAGGAGAAAAACCGAACTGGCCGGTTCGGTTCGGTTTTTCTCAAGGACGCCCGCAAACCCCAAAACTCAACTTTTTTTTGGTTTTTTAAAACCCTTTACCCCCCTAAACCCTAACAACAAGCTATAAAGACACAACAACCCCCTCTAAGAGCCTCACACCTCTCTCATTCATCATTTGGGAGCTTTTGGGTTTTGGAGCAGCATTGATTCTTGAGGAGCAGCCTTGAGGAGCTTACTGAGCAAGTGTTTTGGGCAGATTGTGGTGGATTTGGCATCTCAACTTGGAAGCCATAGTTCATCTTCAAGTTTGGAGGAGTTTGGAGGAGACTCTAGAGGTATGTTAAACAATTTCCACTCATTTTTTTTCCATCTTGAAAGTTGAATCTTGATTGTTGAATGTTTGAAAGTTTGAAACTTGTAAGAGTCTAAGACAAGGTTCCTTC
>ML778205.1:212631-242267 GCA_009831015.1 Picea engelmannii
TCAAGTCAAGCATAAGCCTCCATGCAAGAAACCAAGTGTCTCCATGCTACCTAAGCCTTCAATACCCTCCTCCAAGATGCCCAATCCTCCTCCTCCAAGTGGGTCGTCCTCCCAAGTAAGCAATCAAACTCAATGGGTGCACTCCATGAAAAAAGTAACTAAGCCACATAGGTTTCCAACGCTCCAAGCAAGTTTGTCACATAAGCATCAAGTCAAGGCATAGCAATCCATGAGTAAGCTATCCCCAATGTGTATGTCCATCATGGTACAACCAAGGGTAGAAACACACCATGCACTACACATCACATAAAGCAACCTCAAGCATGGTGGTATCACTTATCTCGAAGTAACTCCAAAAGTTAACAACAAGACATGAGAGCTCCTTATACAAGAACAAACAAGGTTCATAATTCAAAGTACTTTATAATTTGGCATCAAACAAGTTAACTATTTATACGAAGAGTACTGTAGTAACTATCACAATAAGAGTTTTGACCACCTTCAAGCTTCAACCTACAAGAATAATTAGCATTAAAAAAAGTAGAATGCTTGTTAGCTAATCTTGGCTTGATGCCACCAATAGTTCGTTATGGGCATGAACTAAAGAGTATTTCACTCTTGAAGGTTTGATATGTCTTCAATTTCTCACACCCTTGCATTATTTTGCAGGCTATTTTGACATGACATTTTTTAACTAAAATCCCGCTCATCCATTGTGAGGCAAGTCTTACTTTTAGCATCCAAAGTTTTGTAGTACTTCTCTAGTGCCATAGTTTTTGACCTCTTAAATGTAAAGGAAAGTTTCCACTTATTAGTTTGCCTTGTATAGCCATAATCTCAAGAAAACTTATCACTTATAAGGTTAAAACTTATAATGGGTTAGTCAGGGGCAGCAAAAGCGAGAGGGGGATGGGGGGTTGTCTATGACCTTAATGAACAAAAAGTCTCGGTGTTTGCATAAGCACTACGAAATTGGAATAGCCTCTAACAATCAAGCAAGGGCACTTACAGTCCTTCAAGGACTCAATGATCTACAAAAAAAGGGGGCTTGAAAGGTAATTGTGATCAGAGACTCAATGGGAATTACTTGTGCCCTCCTCTCTCAAAAGCCTCTTGTTAATAATCCAAAGCTCACCAGAATATGCCAATGAGACAAATCTATGGGACTCAACAGCAATCAATTTCACTATTTCCAGGTTTTACAAATGATAAATGTCAAGGCAAACTGCCATGCAAATCATGGGGCCCAAATGCAAAAAGGGAGTTTGTGCGTAAAGGAGGGGGGAGAGATTCCATTTCCACGCGCCCCCTTCCATGAAGCGACATGGTTTAAGAATGGAAGCTCCCTCCCTTTACATCCATCATGTCATGGTAGTGAGGTGGAGGAGGGGTTTTAAATATAGCCCCAATGTCCCCCTATTCACTTATATGAACTTTTTCATTCCACTCCAAATAAGCATACTTCAACAGCCATGGTCCCTGCGTGTGGATATCTGGTTAGTCCATGATTTAATGAAAACCCTACCTTTCATTTTAGAAAGCATCAGTGAGCGAGATATTAAGCTAGGGGATCTACCAAGATTACATTATTTGCATTTCTCCTAGACACTCTGAGTGCTAACAATTCTTCTAGGCCTCCTAACATCGACAAGTCTAATTGTCTTGGATTGGAAAGAGTCATGTAACATGGCCATTGTTATAATAATTGTTGCATCCTTTAAAAGCTCAAAGGGCGGAAGGGGCTCCACCAATTGGAGAGGGATGTAGCAGCAACTCAAGTGGAATGTGACTTATTCAGCGATTCAATGGGCAAGGTAGAAAGATGGTTTCAAGGAGAAGAATTTAGAGAACAATTGGGCCAGGGACCAACTCACTCTGGAAACAGGGAACCAACTGCTCAGTTTGAGTGAATGGGAAGCAGAATCCCATGCCTCCATGACTATTTTCAGAGGGAAGCAACTAGAAAAGGCCTCTACCTTGGCATCTTTGCAAGCCCTCAACAGACACATTGTGGCTCATTCCAACCTCCCCCAGAGACCTTGAGCTAATCCCCACTTGATCAAAACAATAACTCTACTGATTTGGCTTCCCGTGGAACTTCAAAGGAGAGGCCTAAGCTGGCCACTAACACAAAGCTGACAGATATTGTCGCTGCAGACTCTGGTGCAGCTGCCAACATTGGTACTGGTTTTGGCCCTGCCACCACCAACAAATGAAGCCATGGTGACCCAGGTGGATTCGGCCACCATAGCCCATCATGGGCGTTAATCCTTGGTTTTTTTAATGTTCACTATGTTTTGTCGAATAATGTTGTTATTAGGTCAGTTATAAAGCAGTAAACCTGTGGACTTTTTAGAATGAGGAATTGGACAGGCCTTCACAGTATTCTTTGGAAGGTCTGTACCTATCTGTGGTTTTCAAACCATGGCTGCTCAGAAACATCTATTTTTCTATGTTTCTATTGTACAGTTCGGCCGTAGCCCTTTTTTAATATAAATTTTACCCAATACTGTGAAAAAACTTATAATGGGTTGCTTAAGCTTTAAAGTGATAGCTGGTGATCTTAATTCGTCTACTTTACTGGAGAAATAATGCCTTAAAAATAACATAGATTCGATGTCATGTGTGTTGACTCCGTGATAAACTAATGAGAGAACCTGCAACAAAATCTAAAAGAAACTAATTATGTCGAAATTTCCACTGTAAATCTAAAAGAAATTCCTGAAAGCATTGGCCTGATAAAATGAAATCCGACATCCTCCACCAACAAATTGAACATATATTATCCAAAATGCCAAAGAACTGGTGAATAAATCATTTTTACAGCATCCAGGTCCTTCAGAGATGGTTGTCCTCTTTCCAAAACATCTTCCATCTTGATCCAGAGGAAGAAGATGCAAACACCCTGAGACAAACTTGTTTGTTTTTTCAGATCTCGTCTGACATACAAAAGCCTTCTCTTATAGATCACTCAAAGAGTATCAACCAAATCCATGATTATACTCCCAGGGAATCAAATCAGAGCATTGAATCTTCGAAGAAGCAAGCATTTCCATTCCAAACAAAATCTTGAACAGAACATTTCGGAAAAACAGACATGTTTCAGCTTGCCACGATATTTCACCAGGGGAGTTATTTCCACAAACTCTTCTAGTTTCAGGGCTCTCTAAAGAATTTGGAAATCTAGAAAGCGCTAAAACCACACAAAAACACAATAAAACATTCTTGCCTGTCATTCATTCTTTTTTTCGCAGTTACAATGCAAAGAATTGTTGAGCATTTTCACAGGTTCAGAGTTCTTTTCAGCTAAATTCATCACTCTGACTTGAAATTCTTGGCAATGTCAATATCATTGTGTACTCATATCTGTTATCAAGATTCAAGTTCACACCACATCATTGATATTAAATTGAGTTTGTTTTGGCCCTTGGGTATCAAGTGCACACCGTGTTAACAAGAAAACAACCTTTCAGAATCAGCTCATTTGGTGTTACGTAACAAGTAAATTGGTTCACTTGGTGTATCAAGTTGGATCATTTAAATTAGCTCATTTGGTGTATCAAGTCATATCATTTGAAGATATCAAATTGGCTGTTTTGATATTATCAAGTCAGCTCAGTGACAAGTGTATCAAGTTGGCTCTTTTGATGATATCAAATTGGTTCATTTGGAGATACAGGAAGTACTCATAAAAACCCAATGCTTTTGACTAAACTGTTTTATACAATCTTGGTTAAATTTGATTAAATTCATTTTTCTTATCATGGAGAATAGATCATCCAAGGTTGCTTTTGTTCATGTTTGCTTTTAATATCCTTGAGACTTACCTTGTCTATGGGACCTCTTCTCTTAGAATCAAAATTGATAATAGTATGTAATCAGTAATTGATCACAATTTTATCAGAATTTAAAAAGCAATTTGATCAAGGGTGTCCGGTTGTAAGTTCTCATTTGTGGTCGAATAGCTCAGTTGTGAAATTTCCTAGTTCCTCTTGGCTCTGGATTTTATGATCTCAGATGTTTTTGTATCTAATTTTGATAGGTTCCTAAGCCTTTAAGACATTATTAAGATAAACATTAATATAAACATAAACTTTGATACAGAATTTGTCTCTAAAATATTTCTGCTTGAACGGTATTAACTTTTAAGATTTCACCCCTTGATTGTCCAAAAAAAGTATCTTGCACGGTGTTTCAAGGACTCCACTCACAAAAAATCCATGGACAACAAACAACAATGCTAAAGCAATGCAGGGGATTTTGAAAACATGACCTGTCAGAAAGCAATTATTATGCTTATTGTTGGTTTGTTTTTCCTTTAACGTTATATGAAACCTGCCTGGTCTATAGGACCTTTTTTCTTAGAACCAGAACCAAGAGTCAAATTTAATTAGAATTTAGTCAAGATTTGATTAAAAATGTCAAGTCCTTACCTTAAGGCAGCCATGGGGCACCTGGAGGTAGGGGTTAAACTTATGACACTGGGAGTCGCGTGTAAATATGAAGACCAAGGTCCATACTCGTGTCCTCCTTAAGGGCAGACAACATGGACCAAGTTCCAATCCCATGGGCTTTACATGACAACTTGAGGTAACCATGGGGGCAATTGGAGGTAAGGGAGGAACTTAAGACACTTAACACTGGGAGGTCATGACCTACATGTACATATTACAAACTCAAGTCACCACCATGTTCTCCTCAAGGCCTGACAAAATTATTCAGCCAATAAAATCATGGTTCAGTGGTGAGGACAGTGAGGTATCAGGCTGGGCCACCAGGGTTCAACTCACCCAGAGGCATAAATTAGTTGTTGAGGTTAGTTGCAAATCTTGGGTGTTTTTGACAGAAGAATGCCCACTTGGCATGGCAGCTTTGCCAAAGGAAAGTGATTGTAATTTGTGATTAGTGATTTGTTTACCCTTCCGGGGCCATCTCGTCCATGAAAACTGGCTTGCCTGTTGTGGAAAGTGCTTGTGATGAGTAGTTTGCCCTTCGACTGCCATCTTGCCCATGAAAACGGGCCACTTATTGTGCCTTGTGTGTTTTCAGGCCAATTGTGGAAGGCCTTTCCAGAAAAAAATTATGTTTTATCAAGAAATATTTATCCTGAAACATGTTTTCACGCTAATCCTTTTCGTAATAGTCTTTGATAGTAAATTTAAAATTTTGTTTCTGTGGTTGAATCTTTCAGCTATGAAATTCCCTACTTCATTTGGGTTGCTGGGGGTCATCGTATCTTGGAAGGAGCTATAACTACAAATATTTGTGTATTTGCTTCTGATGGGTTCCTACAGTGTCATATCAAGGAATCCAATCCGATCCAAGGGATTCCTATGGCTAACTAATTAAAACTAAATTTCAGATGCCACTATTGTCAAAACCTTGTTTAACATAACCAGTACTGCGAATCCGGCCACAAAATCCACTAAACCCCCACAACAGATCAATCATCGACTCAAAGAGATTGAAGAAAAACAAAAAAAACTTGAAGATCTTGCATAACAAACGAAAACCCAGTAAAATTAAGGAGGGTATAGAATGAGAGACCTTTATGTAATAAGCTTTCTTGATCTCTTGCTCAGTGGCCGTGGGACTGACTCCTAGAACGTCGTAGTAACCGGTTTCCTTTACCATTTCTACAAATTTCCGGCGGATTCCGGAAGTCCGGCAGAAAAAGCTGCGAAATCGATGTCCTCGGCAAACTCTGCTTGGTCGAAAAATCAACAATAGGTGAAATGAAGCCGAAGCGATTTCAAAACCAAAAGGGGAAGGAAACTTCATTCGGCGGACTCCCGTTTATATTCCATCGACACTGTAACGCTGACCTCATGCACACGTGTCGGTACACACGCTACATACGCGGTACAGATCTGTAGTCGGGTATTCCTTGGAAGGTTCCCCTTTTACTTAGATGTAATTCTTTTCGATTGCCACGCACGCCAGTGCGGATGTCGGTGTCAATGCCACGTCGATGTCGCTGCCACGTCGGAGTCGATGTCGAGGTTCCTTTCTATCATCCGACGCGGAGACCACGTTTTGTCGGAAGCTTCCCTGGCATGTAAAATGAAGTAGTTAGGCGGGGTGTTTTGTCGGATTGTTGCGATGATGTCGGTCGAGAAAGTGGACTAGGTTTTACGGAGGGAAGTTGATTTGACTCGTACAAATTAAAAGAAGAAAATGTGGGTCTCTCTGGTCTGGAGAGGCTCTCAAAGAAGTAAGGATATTCAAATATGTTGTTTGGGCCATGTGTTTACTAAAAGAGGGTTTCGTGTAGCCTAAGTTAAGCATAGGAATATGGGATTTTTTAGGTTTATATTGTTTTGTGATGAAGATGGATAATTAAGTTTGAAGGTGTGTGGTTTTCGTTATTGTAAGTTTTTTAAGTTATTGAAATTGACGATATATAAAGTTTAGAGTTTTTATCAAGTTAAAATTTTAACTAAATTTTTGATAAGTTTAGTTGATTTATAATTGGGTAAAATTTTGAGCAGTGTTTTTCCATTGTAAATAAGGTTTGGATCATATTAGAACTCTACTTATGTTTGAATTTTTTATCGGATTCTTACCAAATTTATCATTTGAAAGAGGATCCACTTGCTACAAGATCAATTTACTCCCTTGTTTTATGGTTGTTTTGGTGGTCTTTACGTGAGTGTTGCATGTAAAAACTTAATGGGATAACATGGAACTTTGTTGTGTTATCCATAGAACTTTGACTTACTCGCTTGGCACTATCGTATGCCTCAAAACATTGATTCGTAGGATGTGGGTATAAAATGCATACAGCTTCAGTGAACGTTCAACAATATTTACCATTGCCCGGACATTTTCAAGACATTATTATAGCCTATTTGATTTTATTGTTCACACATACCCAACAAACAAGCCACAAGGAGGGAGAATAAGTCCAAGCAAGCAAGCATATTTACCTCGCAGCTAATGAATCGTTATGTTAATAGGAGGGCTAGTACCACTATGGACACCTTTGTTGGCATGAGGAAGATCCATCTTAAGCATAGATCTTTAAAAGTGCAAATACCTCCACATATTTGTTCTCTCTCCAAGCTTGATAGATATGTGTCTAAGATGGATCTAGTTTAGTTTAATGATGTTGTATTTTGTTATTTTTTGTTCGGTGTTCTACAGCACAATATGGAGGAGATGTTGTCACATAACGTTACATTATGTTATGACAATAACAACAAAAAATTAAATAAAAAACAAATAACTATGTATGTACATATGTATATGACAACATCTAAAAAATTCTAATGTGAACAATATGTCAAGGTTGATGGTGAACAAGGGGTCCATGTGGCCACAGGTTATTGTTAAATCAAGGGGGTCATGAGGGCAATTGAAAATGTGTTAAGACATTGACACTATGATCAAAGGGTTCATAGACTAGTAAAGGAGGCCTTGATTCATTCCAAGGCAGGGTCTTGATTCGATCGAGCCGGGTTGGATAAATGTGCATTATGTAATTGTATATTTTGGAGCTCTCTAATCCTATAGAAAATGTCCCTCCAATTGTTGTAATCCAATGATATAGAAGGTTATAGTTCTCATTACTCGAAACATCTAATCAATTTTTCGACAATCTTGGTGAATTCAGAAGTTGGAAAGACCTCGTTGGGCACTATTCCACTATGCACAAGCCTTGGATCATGGTGGAACTCCAATCATGCTTGGAATTTTTGTTGAATTCTTATCAAATTTGTGGTCGAAAAGAGGGTTATTTTGTAATAGGATTAGATTTCTCTGTATATTTTACATATAGATAATGCATATCAACCACATCTTTAATTTTCTTCTTGTAAAGCTTGGCATTGGTGAGGTGCATAATGTTTTTTAAAAAGATGCACACTAGTGTAACGGTGGAGGCAATGGCTCATAATAGGTGGTCGAGGGTTAAATCCTCACGTAAGCAATTGAGCTAACTAACCAAGGGAGGGTGGAGTGGGGTGGACAAAGCAAGGTCATTTTAATCCACTTTGACTTGCTTCGATGAGATACCTATTGACCATCAATGCACTTCCAACATCCAAACCTAAACACTTTTTTCCAAGGAAAACTTTGCAGGTAAACCTAAGGGATGCTTCCCCATACTCGTAGATGATATCATTGGTAAACTAGTTGACATAGACTAATACACCTAACCCAAAGAGATTTGAATCATACACCTATTAACATTGAACTCACCAAATACCCAATAACATTAACAACAACAGATTGAACTAACCCCTTAAATTATTCAAATTTATAAAATATTTCATATAATAAAAAATTTAGCAACACAAAAATAAATATTTTAAATTACAAATTTATAGATAAATATATTAACATCATCTTCACTTTAATTCTAACCTTACTTTATATTAAATTAATAATTCTAATTAAACTTTCAAATAATTTTAAATAATAAAAAAATTAACCTCCTACCCAAATTAACTTCACAACTAACACAATCCCATGGAATTAGCTCACTTGTGGCACATACTCCTTTGTGGAGCTTGACTCCAAAGCCCTTGGAAATGGGGAAAGGGAATAAAGGAATATATGATGGAAATGAACCAACTGAAAATGGTATATTCCTTCCCTAGACCCCACTGGCTTAGAAAAGTGTCTTCACCCATAACAGAGTGCATTAAAATAACAACCATCCACATGTATTCCACTTGTCTATTCTCCACAGGGAAATAAAGATGCTCTTCAAAGTTGACATATATACTAAATTTAGAATCCATATCTCGTTGATATTATCAAACATTTTTGAAAAGGTATACTTTATATGGTTATCATACTTCAAAGTTGTTAGTGCAGATTTGACTTGTTGGTTAAGTGAGGTGGCGCAATTCATAGTTGTTAGAAGAGGTTTGACTGGTTGGTTAAAAAGGTTGTGTTATCTTTTCACTTGAACTTAATTTCTCCACGTCTATTTTTAACAGGGACTTAATTTCTCCTCATAAAGCGTTTTATTAAAATAAAATAAGCATAGAAAAGTTTCTTACATAGTTCCAAACCATAAGTTTCCAATAATAATGCTTATTCTAGTTTGATGAAATTTATCAAATTATTTGAAAATATGCTTATTCTAGTTCGTTGAAATTTATCAAATTATTTTCTAAAAAAATGATTGTTTACCAACAAAACTTAATGCCAAAAAAATTTCATATAATCTCAATCAAAAGAAGACTATATTCAGAAGTGAATAAACATTGTATTATGTATGATGCAATGTTTTTAGAAGTACACTTAGACATTTGCATTGATTTCGGAGTTGTTTTTATCAAGTGCCACTTTCCAAGTGTATGCTTTCATGGCTATGATTTTAAGAGTATTTTTCTAATTTTTAGGTTTTTTGTGAAGTTTTGTTGTTGGTTTCCTGGGATTATGTAATTAGCTATTGAAATGAATTATCAGGCTTGTTTGTGAAAAGGTAAACATTATAGTCTTTGAATCTCCATCATTTTGTAGTGGATTTTCAAAGGATGTACTAGAAGGAGAGTAAGTGTACATGTATAGAAAAGTGTGATATGGGTTTAACAAATGAATCTTTGTTATTTATTTATTTTTTAAATAAAAGAGAATTATATTGATATTCACATATGTATGTGTCAATATAAAATCAAGAGTTTGCCACATGTCCCGTTATATTTGGAAAACCATGATATGTGGCTATCAAAAATCAAGTGTATCTGAGACTGTGACTGTAACTTTAACTGACAAAAAAAATCAGAATGATCAACTGAACAGTGGCCATGGTCAATTGTCTTACAGAGCTTGACAGAAAAATTCAATTCTCTGCATAATTGACTAAACCAAAATAAAACCATGAACTTGGGGGAGCTAGCTCGGGCTCGGTCGTCCTTGGGCGTTGTAGGATGGGACAAAAAATTGTCCATAGGTTGGGCATCGATTGCTAGCAGGAGCAGTCGCCATCGCGTCAAGCAGGAGGTCCAGATGTTGTCCCAGGAATTTCTGAATATGTGCCTGGTCATCCATTTTCTGTCGCAGCGCGAAGATGAGTTGAAGGTGCTCGTCTACAAGTCGAATTGGGGTGGGCGGAGGCGGCTCCTTCGTCATATCTACGTCCACTACATTCACTGCATCCACTGCATCCAAATCTGCATCCATTGTTGCCATTGTTGTCAAAGGAGTTGCCACTTGCCAGCTGGGAGGAATTACTTCCTCCACCATGCATTCTCCAGTGCCATAAAAATGGTCTGGAGTGTGGGCGCTAGGTGGGGCAATTCTTGGGCAAAGGCTAGGCGAAGGGGAAAAGTTCTCGAGAGGGAGAATTTCCTCCTTGAATGGGCTACTACCAGGGTCATTGGTGGGAGTGGGGATGGGGGATTGGGTTTGTTGAGGCCAGTTATGGTGTTGGTCGAGATGACTAGTGATTATGAGGGCAAGCTGAGAGGGGGGGAGTCGATTGCGCCTGGTGAGGGCGTTGTAGTACAGTGGGCCCCTCCTGGACTTGCCCCTATCTCTATGCATGGTGTGAGCATTCAGGTGAGGCTTGGGTTGGATGAACAATTGAGGGATGACCGTGGGTGACCAAACAGGCAGGCGCAAGGCAAAAATGGTGTGGGAGATCTAGGGAACAATCGAGCTCAGGGTGAAGAGAAGGTCAAGGAGCAGTCGGGCACAAGGCAGAGGAGGAATGAGAGATCGGTCTGACGCCTGGGCCTTCATAGTTCCTGGCGAATTGACGTGGGCGGGAGCCATGAAGGTCAAGGTGATTGCAAGCCTAGTGCAAGTATGCCCAGCCTGGTTCGCGCAAGGCTTCATTAACTTTCCTTGGAGTGCCCAACGCACTTCCATTAAACCACAATGAATGCAGGTCATTCAAAATGGAGGGACAGGAGGCTGGCGGCAGGGATTAATAGCTCCTTGCGCAACCTAGCTCCACCTGGCTCCCAATGTGGTCCACTTGTCACCCCATCCGGGAGAATCCTTGTCATTTATTAAGTAAATTTTAAAGAAGGTATTCTTTAGGGAGTCAATTAATTAAGTAACAAATTTTTTTTTAGTTGTTAGAATCTAGCAATGCAACAAGAGAGTTTTTATCAACCTACAATTCTAATAAAAATATTGATGATATAGATTGATTTAAGTGGGAATTCTTTAAGGACATTATTCCATCATGCACAAATCTTGAATCATGGTAAAGCTATACTCGTGCCTGAATTTTTTGCACATTTTTTATCGGATTATTATTGAATCAAGGAACACTTTTTACAACCCAGTATGAAGGAGACGTGTAATTTTGTACTCAAATTGAAGTTGACACTTAACATACATATGTACACATAGATAAATTGTTAAACTCTAGTAAAACTCCACACACATATGTGAGAAGAATGTTAGCCATTGAAATGAGGTGGAAAGATTGATTATTATATGAAAAGATGGTAATCTTAAGTTATCGGAATTGGAGAGGACCAATAAGAAGAATAGGCGATGGCATTGTTTCCCTTCTACTTCCACTTCCTGAAGCTAAATGTAATTTTAATATTATATCAAGTCATATTTGGCTAATTCTAACTTTCAGGTACACATTTACCATCATATTCAAACAAAAATAAATGGACAAAGTGAAAGCTTTTTAAAATTGTAAAATGGGAAAGTATTAAAAATAAATGATGAAAGTTTTTTAACATTGTAAAATGAAAAATATATAAATATTAAAATAAAGGAAAAGAAAAGAAGATCTACCAACGTAAATTCATCTTAATTCTAACTCTATCAAAAGTTGAGAGGGATCAAATCTATCGAGGTGTAAACCTTTCTCAAGTTTTACTCTTTTAAGAAGGTTTTCACCTCCATGAATTTGATCCTTCTCAATGCTTGATAGCGTTGGAATTGAGATGAATCCCACAAACATTTGATATCTTAATGGCCATTTAACCCCTCTCAACTTAATAAATCCTCCATCAACCCTTAAAATAAGAATTCTCATCACTTTTGTGATTGAGTTGCAAGGTTGTACCTTTAGGGTTGTTTCTCGATTTTTTGTTTCTCGATTTGGGAAAACAGGGCCTTCTAGATCCATGTTTTGTAATTCTTCGAAACTCAAGCACTATAGCCACTTTACTTCAAATATGTGGTAGGACATGTAAATGATGTTTTCTTTTGTCAATCAAAGTAAAAAATTTCAATGTTTTGGTAAGAAAAAATGGGAAAAAGAAATAAATTAAATATATTGAATTTTAAAAATTATTTTAGTCAATGAGATTTATTCATGGTCATTAAAATAGAGTGGTGTTATCCTTCTTATGTTCAATTTATTTATGATTTATTTGTTTTTCAAGGATCAATTTATTTTTGCAAAAAATAGTTTTTTTAGATAGAATCAAGTACAACTTCCAAATGACTTTACCATAATATATTCTTCCAATCATAATTGTTTAGTAAAAATTTACTTTTACAAATTTAAAAATGCAACTTGTTGGAGATATTACACACTCACCTAGGTAATTATTTTTCGAAGGTTGATAGTCTAATGTTGAGGACGCTTCAATAGATGAGAATTTTCTCTCCTAAGAATATTCCCCTACAAATTAGGGTGCATTCCCTCTCCAGTTTAGAGTTAGTTGCATCTCAATTAGACTGGTGGAGGACATGTATGTATGGTAACCTTGGTTTTAACACCTATAATTGCATGTTCACCTCGATTTACTCACCAGGAGGGCACATATTACATGCAGGCAGCCAGGAGGGTGCATATCATGTGCATGCATTAGTTTCTCTCACCTCCACATGTGTGACTCAGTTAACTGATGATTGCATGGACCAGTTAAATAGGACTAGGTGACAAATTACTTTGGTTTTTGTCAACAAGTGTATAGGTCTCTCTAGATCATTACTATGGTGCATTCACTTAGCCATGTAAAGTATATCATGTGTATCATTCTTTTTTACTTACGCAGAGAATACAATTCATTCTTTCTATCAAACTTGTCTCTTTCTCTTTTCTCTCTTGCATACTTTATGTGATTTTTCTACCAACTAAATTCTCTATGCAAATTTCACTGAAACTTCGTATAACTCTTACACTAACTTAAAATGATTTAAAAAAATCTTTAAAATCTTAAATTGCTTAAAAAAAAATTAACATGCATATTTAACATATATGCCTTGAAAAATGTTAGTGTGAATATAGAGAAGATTATTACAATGTGAATATAGAGAAGATGGGAACACAACTTTCATTATTATATTTTGTTTCACCATTTTTTCATATTTCGTAGACAACAAGAACTTTTGTTAGATGAACGTTGGATTTAAAATAAGTTTTATTTTTCTTAAACCTTGGAATTTCAAAATTTCACCTTATAAAAACACTTACCCTTACTATGCCTGTATAAGTGGAGATATTTAATCTCCATATATATGGGACCCAAGTCACTTATCCTTACTATGCATGATTAAGTGGAGATATTTAATCTCCATATATATGGGACCCACTTGGGGTTGAAGAATGGCTAACTTATTGGAAAAAAGCGTAGGTTTGGTTTTTCCATGCATCTATCATAAATTATTAGGTGGTAAAAGTATTGATTTTACATTGGACATGTCAGATTTATTTTATATAAATTATTTTAGTTGGTGATAAATGTTAAAATTTTATTATTTTAAAGATTTTTTTATATAAATTATTTTAGTTGGTAATAAATGTTGAAGTTTATTATTTTTATTATACATATACATTTGAGAGTAGATTTAAATTTTATATTTTTTTAATATAAAGGGAGATTTAAATTTAATACTAAATAGATTTGAATTTTATTTTTTTATAAAAATTAAGATTTTATAATAATAAATTTATTGAATAATAAATTTTTAGAAAGAAATAATAGAAAAACATTTTTTAACTTTCTTTATAGATAAAATTTTATGAAAGTCTTTTGGCATATAAATAAAGGGGAATCTTCATTGAAATGTCGGACATGAGAACTAAATTATCATGTTACAATGTTTTACATAGTGATGACATGAGGTTAATAGGGTAGTATTTTAGATAACCATGATATTAAATATAACATAAGTTCATGAGGTTAGTATGTTAGCATTTCAAATAATTATTGTATTGAATATATGAAAGATTTATGTGAAGTGATTTCACTATTAATTAGTTAGTGAAATTAGTGTAATCACAATCACAATCATAATTGTGATGGGTTCAAGTTATATTATTATAAGTTTGGGGTTTTTTTGCGTCTTTGGTTTTTGTTTTTTTCTTTGATATTTTAAGATGTCAAAAAGGATACTTTAGGTGGTAAACTTTCCGCTTCTCATTTGTGTCATTTGCTTTGCGTATATCATGTGTTGTTTGGTATCTTTTTTGTGTCAATTGTGCACTCTTTTTGGTTTTTTTTGTCGTTGCATTTTGTTTTGCATCTCATCTACAACATTTTTGCATCTTGTTTAGCATTGTACATGAGACACGAAGAGGATGCAAAGATGAATACAAACAACACAAAAGGGACATAAAAACTGATACAAGATAGCGTAAAAATAACACAACAAATTATGCAAAAGGGATGCATAAAGGGCATATAAAAGGTTGGGCATCAATCCAAGCACATCAGTCCATCCATGATACGATTATCCATTCTAGAACCGAGGAAGCACCATTCCCAGGTCCCATTTTATTTGGTTTGCATCCATGTGCTTATTACAAATCCATTCATATGACTTGTTAGTTACTAGATTAGTAACTTACCAATTAACCTATGACTACAATTGGTAGGTGTAGGGTAATTATGACTTTTATCACAACACAACTTATAATTATTCATTGAACTCCATTATGGATCACTTACTTTTTATTTCTATTTTTTTTTAATATTAAATTCTCAAAGTTGAGGTTGGTATTTACCTTATACTTTATATTTTACTTCATCAACTCAATGTTAGTATTTACTTAAATTTTTAACATCACAAGTCAAAAGTGGACCCCCTATTTAGAATGTTTTTTAATGAACTCAAACCCATAGGACCTCAAACAAAGAAAGCATAAAATGACTTGTTCTGCAAGTTTCAACAAACTTATCATTTTTTTAGGATGTCAACATTATGTGAAATAGAACCATGTCACCTAGGGGACATAAACAATATACTCATGCATACAAGGGATGCACCTAATAAAAATGATGCACTCGCGCACATAAGTGTACACCTAACATAAGTAACACATTCACTTAGACAACATACCCCTGTACATAAGAGATGTAGTCACACACAAAACAAAAACAAGACACCCATGCACATAATCGATGCACTCAACACATAAATAATGCACTCACACAAATGAGCAAGGCACCTAACCTAAGCAATGTACTCACACGTATAAAGAGACATATTCATGCATATAAGTGAACCATCGATGCACATAATTGATGAACTGTTGCATATAAGCAATATGGTGAGGCACGTAAGTAACACACCAACTGCATAAGTGATGCACTCATGCACATAAGTGACACACTCATGCACCTAAGTGACACAATCATGCACATAAGTGACACACTCACTCACATGAGTAATGCACCTAACAAGTAGCACACACACACATAAAATAAGTGACACACTCATGCACATAAAATAAGTGATGCACTCACACACATAAGTGATGCACTTATGCACATAAGCAATGTACCTAACATAAGTGATCTACTCATGCATGTAAGCGAGGCATTCACGCATACAATCAACCCACCTTACATAATCAATTGACATACATAAACGACAAATCTAACATAAGTGATGCACCAAACATAAGCAACACACTCATGCACATAAGTGATGTACTTAACATAAGTGACACACTGACGCACATAGATGATGCACTGACTCAAATAAATGATGCACTCATGCACAAAAGTGATGCACTCACACACATAAGTGACACACTCAAGCATATAAGCAACACACTTATGCATATAAGCAATGCACCTAAAATAAGTGACGAACTTACACACATAAGAGACATACTTATGCACATAAGCAATGTAACTAACCTAAGCAACATACTAATGCACATAAGTGATGCACCAACACACATAAACAATGCACCAACCACATAAGCAATGTACTCATGCATGTAAGCTACACACCTAACATACATAAGTGACTCGCTTGACACAATCTAAGCACCTAACATAAGCAACACAACTAACACAAGTGATGCATCTAACACATGTGGCACACACACACACACAAGTGATGCACCTAGCATAAGTGATGCACTCACATAAACCGGGGTCTTGTGCACATAAGTTGCACACTCATGCAAATAACATAAGTGATGCATTCACGTAAGCAATGGTCCCATACACATAAGTTGCACACTTGTGCGCATAACATAAGTGATGCATGCACACACATTCACTCCTCTATGTGTGAGTGTGTCACTTATATGTGTGTGTGAATGAGTTGTTTATGTTCAAGAGTGTCACTTATGTGTGTGTGAACAACACACCAACACATAAAAAACTCACGCATACGTGTAATTTATGCACTCACACACTTAAATAAATGATGCACTTACACACCTAACCCACAAAAATGCACTCACATAAACACACATAGGCAATGCACTCATGCATCCACACAAGGAACACACTCACCTAGACCCACATAAGCAAAACACACACAGCTAACGCAAACACCCATGCAAGCATAACACACACACCCAACCCAAAAACTCACACAAACAATGCACATACACCTAACCCATGTACCCACATAAGTGACACAACCTCTCAGGATATATGTATGGTGTTACTATAATCTATTTGCTAAGATCATGAAAAGAGGTTGGCACATTTATTTATTACAAAAGCAACATAAATGAAAAGACACAAAAGTGAGGAGACTAGAAGCTAGTGTGCCAAGAGTCAGGTGCATTGAGTTGGAAAAGAGACAAAAAAATTCTCAAGACCATAATACATGCACACAAACTTGCATTTGGATGCACGATAACTTGTTGTAAAGCTCACGATGAGAAGAATAATATGATATAAAAACAATATGTTAAAAATATGCAAACTAGGTGCAAATTGGATGCAATGGGGACACAAAAATGAACAAAAACTCACCAAAACCAACTCAAATAGGACGCTAAATAGACAAAAAGTAATATAGATTGACAAAAAATTAGATGCAAAAGGACACATGGCTGGACTCAAGTAAGACACTAAGTAGATGTAGAGTAGATGTAGAATAAGAGATAATGATGCAAAAGCAAAACTCAGGGACACAAATTGGACACGATGGAAAAGAAAAATTCATAACAAAGGCGTTGATCTAGGTGGATATTGGTGGCCACCCACCTATTCCACTATCTAGGAATGGTTCCAAATCTTGGAAGTTCTACTATATTTTTTAGGTCGTGAACTTTCGATGCGTTTTTCAAGCATTTCCCTTGCATTTTTTCAGTTGACATGTGCCATGGAATCTTTGATCATGTGGCATGCCAAACACATAGAGAATAGACTAAGCTTTGTAATGATCCAGGAAATTACCTAAATGGAGTTTGTAAGAAAACTTTGAGGCCCTACAAAGTTGATGTATTAACTAGCCTCCTCGGGGTTTGCATTTCTTTTGCCACATCATTTCCTAGGGTTAGGGTTTTGGATATTTAGGCCTTTTTGCATCTTAGGGCATCATACTTTATGTTAAAAGGTAGTTTTGGACTATTGTAGTGTCTTCTTATGAATGAACATAACTGACACATCTCTCTTTAGAGATAAGCTAACATAATTCTAGCTAGTTTGTATTGCTTCGATTCTACATCATTTTTCTATTCCATTCATTAATAAAGTTTGGATTTCATTATATTACTATTCAATATGCAATATCTCTATGTGTTTTCATTTATATTTTTCCTTCATTTTAGTCTTTGTATAATCCAAATCAATGGTATTAGAGAAATCTACTCTTTATTGTTTCTTCATCCATGTCCTCAGCGAGGCCAAGGTATAGGGAGTTGGGTCTTTGACCAATTGAGCTTGGTGAAGACCACTCTCACCAACCCAAGTGACCTCCCATGGTAGAATAAAAGAGAGATGACAGAGTAGGAGACCATATCAAGTTGCTACTCAAGGAATCCCTCGCATGACAGAGGAATGAGATGATGGATAATTTCGCTCAAATCCTTCGATAACTACCAACAATGGCAGAAACACATTTAATGAGTAGTTATTTTAGAGGTGCAACACCCTTCAAGGTACACATTAACTTTGACATTCCTTTATTTGAAGACCAAGTAGATGTAGATGCATTAGAGAAATGGTTAAATCTATTAGAGGGTTATTACTTTGTTAAAAAACTTTCCAACAACAAGAGGATCACCTTTGCACTCCTTGAGTCCCTACCCCATGTCAACTATTGGTGGGATAGTTAATGGGAGAGACATGTTGAAGATGAGTCTGCAAAATTTAGGACAAAACCCAAATGGGCAACATTTGTTGAAGCCCTCAAGGATGAATTCTACCCTATTGGAAACTATGATGATTGGTACATGAGATGGACAACTTTTCACCAAGAGAGAGAGAAAGCAGATGATGTTGGAGTACACCAATATCTTCCATACCTTGCACTCAAGACTAGGTATAAGAGACTTTGACCAACACTTTGTCTTGAAGTACCACAATGGCCTACATAGGTATATCCAAATAGAGATGGAGTTCTTCTACATCTCCTCATTAGGAGTCGCTTATTAGTATGTTGTCAAAATCAAGCAAAAGAATAAGCAAGAATATGGGTTTGCAAGTGTGCCACAAAAGAAGCATGGTAAAAGGAACCCTAACTTATAGAACAAAGGACAAAGCAAGGATACACAACCTCACGACAATCAATCCAAGTTGTACGCAAAGAAGGGTAATGAGAAGTCATAGAAGGACATTGGAAAGTTGTGTGAGTTCCACAAAATACCTTAACACAACACTAACGAATGACACTCAAAAAACTCATTGATGCTCAAGATGAAATTCTTAGAGTTGGAATCTAGCTTGGACTCTTATTTGGAGTTATATAAGAGAAAGAAAATCATTGATGTAGAACCTAGTACCTCCATCACAACTACAAAGATACAACTAGAAGAGCATGAGAAAGGTGAGCACCTATTCCATTCACAAATGTGGGTGAAGGGTATCCTCTACATTTCATTGTTAATAGTGTTGGGTCGTTGATTTGTCACCATTATCAGCACTTATAGACATCCATTTCATTCCTTTTACTTCCTCTTACCGCCCATTTATCACTCCATTTACCATAATTTCTCGTAAAACATCATATCATACTTATTTATGCTTAGTGGTTAAGTAATGTTCATGTTTCTTCATTTTTAATAAATTAAAGATTATTATGCATGATTTTGTTGATGACGGTTTATGAAGCAATTTCCTGTAGCAGTAGTAAAAACACTCATGATGGCAACCTCCAAGGTTGGCATACAAACACACCTCCACATGGAAATCCAAAACAGGGGTTTTGTTCTTAAGATCGAAGACATGGATCTAGGTGGATCAAACCTTACCCAGTTCGCACGTGTGGGCCTCCAACATGAGATAAGGGTACAAACAAAAATTAGCAATGGTTTTAAAACAACCAACTTCTACCTTGATTTTCGAGCAGATGAAGATGAATGCGAAAAATATGAGGCATGGGTTTTGTTTGTAACATAGCAAATAGGGTTAATTGTGAGTTGTTTTCCGAATCAAGGCATGGTTTGAGAGATTATGGGTTTTTTCCAAGGAGGATCTTCCCATATTTCCTGTTATGACTGTTTTCTAAATCATATGCCAAGTTGGAGTGCCCAGCCAAATGAAGAACCGAAACAAACTATTTTTGATGTGTTGTTATGAAGGGAATCATGTAGAGCCATGTATTAGATAAGGGAGGGGATCAATAGGTAGAATTTAGTGATTTGGATCTTATGAGAACAACATTTGTATTCCCTGAGTTCCACTTAATAAAGGATTTGAAAGTTCATGGATTGGAACTATGAAGTGTTGATTTGATTTGTAGCACCTTGTTTAAGGAGGAAGGGCCCCCTTCTCTAAACAAGGATCGTCGCTATTGTATTCATAAGTAGATTCATTTCATTAGTTTTTTGTTACGTGTGATTACATTTGGTTTAGTGTGTTGTTATTTGTAGTTATAATTCATTTAGTTTGTTGCTTACAACTGTGTGTTATTATTTCATAAGATTCATTGAGATTGTTGTTATTGAATTTGTTAATTAAAGGATTGTTGCTACTTACATTGGTTTGCAAAGTATTCTTATACAAGTTAGATTGTTGCTATTCGGTCATAGTGAATGTGTTGTTGTTCCTTTGCTTTCCTTAATATTCATATCTTTGATGTTACAAGATTTCCATTATTAGTTTGGTATTTCCAACGTTATTATTCTCAGCATTTTCATAAATGTGTTAGGTGAGTTGATGAGATTTGGTAATGAGATTCATCGAGTAGATTATTTGGAATGCTTATGTTATTGAGTCAATTCTTCCTACACTAAAGTTGCTTCCACATATTTACTTTCATTCCTAGCATGGTTTGCTTTCTTTCAGTGGTTTAATTCAATTATGCAAGGAGTGCCTTTCATTTATGCAAGTGTGGATTTGTTTCATTTATGCAAGAGTGAGGTTTGATCATTTATGCAAGTGTGATTCATTTCAAAAAAGTGTTTTTAATTCAAAGTAGAGTAAGTGTGTTTCAATTCCAAGGCAAGTGTCAAGAGTGCTTCCTTTCAAGCACGAGTGTTTTACTTTCAGCAAGTGTGAAGAGTGTTTCCTTTCAAGCATGAGTGTTTTGCTTTCAACAAGTGTGTTTCATTTAAGAAAGTGTGATCTAGTCTACAACGTGCATTTAATTCTTAAAGAATGAATGTGTTTCTTCCTTAAGTTTGCATACCAATAGATAATCAATGTCAAATGAAAATTGTGCCTGCATATACCTTGCACGATAACTTTGAAATAAAAGGGTGTACCCCGGGTTGATAATGAATGTGTTGAATGATTGAGTTGGTTTAATTAGATAATTAAATATACCAACATTTTGGCATCGTTTTTGGGGAAGTTATTAAAGGCGCAAGAATACAACTGACATTGTTTTTTGCATTTTTAAAATAGAGCATGCTAGAAGTACCCAGGACATGTAGGTTGCATGAATAAAGTAGGAGAAGAACGTGATGTACCCCAAAACACTAATCATGCAGGTAGAAGGGGACAAGGAGGAAGAGAGTTTGAAAGAATTCATTGAACGCTTCCAATATAACTTATAAAGTGCTAGAATTATGAAATCAACCAATTGTAAAGCGGATGCAGGCTGAAGCTGAGAAAGAGTTATTAACATTATGATCAAGGTGTAGACAAAAGCACCCTTTAAAATAATTCTCTCTCAACAACATTGAAGTATGTTGCATCTGCGAGCAAAACCACCCTACAAAACTTTGTCCATTGTTGCCAGGATTGAAAGCAATGTTCCAATAATCTAACGAGGAGATTGAGCAAGTCTATTTCGTTGCTTCTAAGAAGCCATGGAAAGCCTTCCCTTCAAGTATAAATCAAGATCCCTCATCACTTTTCGATACTTGGAATAATATGTATAATCCTCAACAAGTCTCACAACAAATTCAATACTTTGCAAATCCATGGCAGTTTCCTAATTCTCCCCAAATTCAGTATCCTACACCATGGTCATAATGGCCATCTCAGCTGAATCGGACATTTCCGTGGCCTCAAGGATGGCGAGGATCCCCTTTTCAAGGGGGGCAGTTCCCTATGCAAACTTAGTTTCCCATACAACAACAATGGTTATAAATCCCTTCAAATGCTTCCCCAAGTAATCCTCCCCTGCGACCCCAACTTCCCGTACAACCTAACCCAAATCCAAACAATAAAGCGATTCAATAAATTGAAACCCCCATTTTTCCCACCTACTGCATCTCCCATGTTGAATGTAACGATGTACACTTGAGATTAGGGAGAGTTTCACCCCGAGAAATAACCCAAACCTGAAACAAATATGAAAAACAACCCACCAATAGAACCCACGCTGCAACTACCGAAAACTCAATGTAAGCTCGGGTTGTTACTCCTGTTATTGTTGCTCATTTTGAAATTGTTCCAATCCCACCATATCTAGAAAATAACTTGCTGAGTAGGGTAGGGCATGCCACCACTAGGAACTTCTTGAATCCTTGTCTGAAGTTCAGAATTGTCACCAAGGAGGAGTCTGGATCTCAAGAACCTGCAGAACACCAAAATATTTGTGAATAGAGCCCACAAGGGGGGAACCTAGAAGTTTCTTCTAGTTATCCTTATCAACATCAAGTAAATCTTAGAGAATCATGGCCATCATCCAAAGGGGAGCTGACATGAGATCCAGAAATCGAAGAATTCCTTGCATCCTTGTCACCAGACTCAGATCCCTTTTACGTTCAAAATTTTGATGAGACCACTTTTGGAGAAATTCATGGCATGCCAACCAAAGAAGAGAACCACGAAGGCAAAAACTACATTGAATCATGGGTCCAACCAGTCCTTGGGCCTCACCACAACATTCTTCAACAATTATTGGTACCATCTCTATCAGAGCAGTTGGTCCCTCTATTGATTTTTCAATAAGCTAGGCTTAAGCATGAAGTTCATTCCATTTTAGCATTTTACTTAAACCATAGACAATTTGTTGCAAAAACCAATATCACAAGAAGAAACACCATGCACAAGTACACAAGAAGTATCCTGGGAAACCCTTCTCAACAAGGGAAGAAAACCCAACCAATCCTTTGCTATATTCTTCAAGAGAAAGACCTCCACCACCATAAACAACTAGCACACAAAAGGGTGCTTCACAAACCCTATAAGACTAGCACCCAAGAGAGGTGCACACTTTTCCCAAGAACAAGTGTTTGCTGAAATTTCCAAACTCACACTTGTGATATGATTCCTCAATGGGGAATTTACATTTAATATTAGACTGAACATGTCAACAGAAGTGTCTATTGGCACAACAGGGCCGACCTCAATAACTTATAATATAATTAATAATTACCATATTAATTATCTTTTATATTAAGGTGGGGTCAACCTGTGCCCTTTACATAACAATTAGTGTTACATGTAAGTCTGACTCTTGAACAATATAGCAAGGGATCTTATACACCCACTAGTGCTTAGCCAATAGGGGCACATCCACAAGGATGTCCACATCTCTATATCACTGCGTCTCATAGGAGAACCACAGTCACTAGTGCTCAACCACTAGGATCACGTTCACCTGTGCTCATCCACAAGCACATCCAACTCAACAGATCTTCTCTCCCATTGCATTACACAGGAGAGCCATCTAGAGTTCATCATCTCAAATCTCTGCTCAGAGGAGGCTAATACATCGCTTCATCTTTGTCTTAGAACGATGCACCCAGCTCATGGGAATTCACAAGTTTTCCTGTGCTCAGCCACAAGCACGTCTAACTCAGCAGATATTCTTTCTCACTACATTACACAGCATAATAATCTGGAGTTCATCTCAACTGTCTGTAAGGAGGAGGCCAGCACAACATTCTAGTTCTGTCTCAGATAGGAACCACACACCCATCTCAGGGGCTCTCTCTAAGGTCTGTTTCCTGAAGGATGTCTCATGCCGTTGTAATCATCAACACTCCCTCTTAACTAGGGAAGCATTCTCCACCAGGACAAGTCCCTCACATAAATACTTGAACTTCGTCTTGGCAAGTGGTTTGGTGAAGATATATGTGATCTTATCATGAGTAGGAAGATAATGCACGTGCATTGTCTTCCTCTACACCATGTCTCTGATATAGTGATATTTTATCTCAATGTGTTTCGATATGTCACGAAACACAGGGTTCTAGGAGAGCTTCACACAACTTTGGTTATCACAATGAATAGTAGTAGGATCCATCTCATGATCGAATAAATCAGTCAGAAGTTTGAGAAGCCACACTGCTTCGCACACTCAATGTTATATACTCTGCTTCTATGGTACTCAAGGCCACAGATCTTTGCTTCATGTTGCACTAGGAAACCATGAAAAACTTCACGGTAAAACAACAACTAGATGTGCTCCTCTGGTCCACTATACTTTCTGTCCATTATGCATATCCCTGCAAACTCAAGTCTACACTGGAGACATATCTCAGGCCATACTAACTGTGCCTCGTAGATATCTCAATACATGTTTCATTGTTGTCCAGTGAGTCTGTCTCGGCTAACTCATGAATTGGGTAAGTACATTCTCTGCATAACATATATCGAGTCTGGGTTTAACCAGATACATCAATGATCCAATCAATTGTGGAACAATCTCGTCTGAATCATTATTATTTCAAATTCATCATCATCGGTGTAGGCATGGATTTTCATTTGGTCATACTGAACTTCTTTAATATCCTCACTATATATTTTCCTTGACTCAGGAAAAGTCTCATTCGTCCTTTGTCATACTTCTTGTCCCAAGAATTTGTTCATCATGCCCAGATCCTTTATCTCGAAATCAAAAGTCAAATCTTGCTTGTATTCAACAACTCGGTTTCTGGATCAAGTGTCTCATCATAGACAACTCCCTCTATTTGTGGGAATCCTCTGGCCACATATCTCGGTTTGTATTTCTCGACACTTCCATCAGCTGCATGCTTAATTGTATAGATCCACTTGGAAGTCACTATAGACTTCCCTACTGGTCTCAGAACAATGTCTCGTACATCATTCTTTAAGATATATTGGTATTATTCTCTTATGGCATCTTTCCATACCTATTCACCTGTCACTTCTCTATGACAAGAAGGCTCAGAATCAATGATGTGGTTCATGGCTGAAGAGTAGCTCAAAAAATATCTTTGTTCTCTCGGGATGTGCCTTGAGAGGCTTGTATGTTTCTCTGCCTTCTGTAGAATGAGTCTAGGCAGGCCTTTTATTCCCTACTACAATATCTCTGGACATATCAACTAGAGCAACTGGATCAACTGGAATAATGTTTGTCTCCCTATGAAATGTTGAAGGGGGAGAAGGTATTGTCTCAGTGTCAATCTCCATCTGAGGTTCTCTGGATCTTTGAAAGGTTATCTCTTCTTGAAGGACAACATCTCTGCTTGTCTCAATCTGTCTCTAACCAGGGATGTCGACCTGGAACATCTTCAAAGATTCACTGTTATCCCATAAATGTATCCTTTCTCCCTAAAGGGTCTAGCTTGGACTTTTTCTCTTTGGGTACATGAAAATACACCGGGCACCCAAATATCCCGAAGTGTTCAATCTCGAGCTTCACTCTGGTGAAGGCTTCTTCGGGAGTTATGTTTTTCAAAGTCTGTTGAAGACTCTTGTTCTGAACATATGTTGTGTCATGCATGCTTCTGCCCATAGAATAATAGAAGGATTATGATCATGCATTATTACATTGGTTGCCTCAATGATGGTTCTATTCTTCCTTGTTCTCAAATAGTTTTGACTCCCTTTGAAGAATAAACATCTTCCTTTGTTGTTATCCTGTCTGGAACAAGAAAAAAAAGGAACTAACACAAGAATATCTCCCAAAAGAGAATAATGAGTACATCTATAGAATCAAAGCAATTTAATGATTGTTGTCACATCTACAACACCTACTTGTAATGTAACAAACTTTAGAAATATAGGTTAGAGGAATGACAATTACAACAATCAAACTTGGAGTTTTCACTTCCAGTGTGTTGTTCCTCTAGATGCACTGAGATCCCTCTGGATCCATGACTTTAGCAAAACGTTCCTTCCTCCTGCAGTTACCCTCATGACAATGATACAAATAATATATATATAAGTGCATACCTGAGGGTGCTGATATGATTTCTCCAATGGCACCTAGTTGATTTTTGTCCTCTGACATCTTCATGAAGAAGGTAGTCACAATGTCACCTTTTTGTATCACCCACAATAAGTCTTCCTCTGAAGTCTTGTCTTCCAGGAACTTGAAGTTGTTTGATTCATCAAGCTTATCTTCCATCATAGTTTTGTTCATCATAATTTTAGATTTTTCACAAACCCTTGTCAACTGGGCTAGAAAACCTAATGGCTAGGCCAGGCTAGCAACCTTAGGTTTTTTTGGGCTTATGATTGCCAACAATAAGTCTCGAAATTCAGAATAACACGGTTAATTTTGAAGGCTTCTTCAAAGAGCTGTAGAAACCCTAAAAACCAAAAATCTGCAGAAATTTGCGGAACCCTAGAAACCCTAGGGCCAAAAATAAAAAATTCACAGAATTTCACTTTAAGAGACCCTGGAGGTGCGTTGAACGAGTTCGTACCCTCCTGTCCAAATTTTAGCCCCAACATCCAAGTATGAAGAGCTGGAACACCTCAGAAAGGAGGGTTGTACGAATTTTCTGGAAACCCTAGGAGGGTTGTACAGTTCTGCATAAATGAGAGGATGACTGGTAGATGCTTGTGCAATGGGTTCTTCAAGACCTACGCTCTGATACCATGTTGATTTTTCAATAATCTAGGCTTAAGCATGAAGTTCATTCCATTTTATCATTTTACTTAAACCATAGACAATTTGTTGCAGCAACCAAGATCACAAGAAGAAACACCATGCATAAGTACACAAGAAGTATCCTGGGAAACCCTTCTCAACAAGGGAAGAAAACCCATCCAATCCTTTGCTATATTCTTCAAGAGAAATACCTCCACCACCATAAACAACTAGCACACAAAAGGGTGCTTCAAAAACCCTAGAAGACTAGCGCCCAAGAGAGGTGCACACTTTTCCCAAGAACAAGTGTTTGCTGAAATTTCCAGACTCACACTTGTGATATGATTCCCCAATGGGGAATTTACCTTTACTTATATTAGACTGAACCTGTCAACAAAAGTGTCTATTGGCACAACATGGCCGACCTCAATAACTTATAATACAATTAATAATTGTCATATTAATTATCTTTTACATTAAGGTGGGGCCGACCTGTACCCTTTACATAACAATTAGGGTTATAGGTAATTCTGACTCTTGAACAATATAACAAGGGATCTTATACACCCACTAGTGCTCAGCCACTAGGGGCACATCCACAGGGATGTCCACATCTCTATCTCACTGCATCTCACGGGAGAACCACACTCACTAGTGCTAAGCCACTAGGATCACGTTCACTTGTGCTCATCCACAGGCACGTCCAACTCAACAAATCTTCTTTCCCATTGCATTACACAGGAGAGTCATATGGATTTCATCATCTCAAATCTCTACTCAGAGGAGGCTAATACATCATTTCATCTTTGTCTTATAATGATGCACCCAACTCATGGGAATTCACACGTTCACATGTGCTCAGCCACATACACGTCTAACTCAACAGTTCTTCTTTCTCACTGCATTACACAGGAGAATCATTTGGAGTTCATCTCAACTCTCTGTAAGGAGGAGGCCAACATAATGTTCCAGTTTTGTCTCAGATAGGAACCACACACCCATCTCAGGGGCTCTCTCTCTTGTCTGTTTCCTAGAGGATGTCTCACGCAGTTGTAATCATCAACACCCTAATGTTCTGGTATCTCTCAAAATCTATTTTTCAAGCTTGAATATGAGTACACTTGTAATTATGTTATGCACATGGCTCCATTGGAAATATTCCTACACTTGAAGATAATTTTTCTTTCTTCAAGTAGAGTAGGATAATGTAAAGAATAAATAAACAAATAAAATAGTAAAGATAAAAATAAGTCCATTTGTCAAAACAAGTTTACTGGCGCAACTGGAAATGAAATTTGCTTGAAAACATGGTTATTGGTTGGCAAAGTTCACAATAAGGTTATGTAAGTTTATGGTTATGACAAACCTCATCCCATCGACTCCAACACATCATTTGGGATTGAGGTTAGAGTTTCATAGTGCCTTGGAATGTTCATGCATCAATGGAAGATTTCCTTATTATTAATCATGGGGATTCATTAATGCCTTTTGATTGATGAATCTTGCAGGTAACTTGGCTCCAACACATCAATTCGTACCTGTCAAGATGCACTAAGGCACTTTAGCACTCACTTTCATCAAAGGTGAGTTGCTTCATGTTGGTTAACAACACACATTAATGGTCGGTAATCCAACGACCTCTCTTCATGCTCGACATCATCACATTTGTTTGCATGATGAGACTTGTACCTCAAGGTTTGTAGAAGTTGAAGACTATATGGTTTCATGGTTTTAACATTAGCTTGCAGCTCTCAGTGAGAATAAGAGAAGGAGTTCTCTATTATTAGTAGAACTTCTACTCATCCTTTGTTCCAACAGTGCATCAATTTTTTTTCATTCACTTTCCAACAACCAACAGTCTCTAGATCCACCACTATAGTGAGCATGGACCTTGATCACTCTTAGGATTTCAGTGTTCTCTTGGTATCAATGTACACCATTTTCAGATTTCTTTGTATGATCTCATCTTCAGTTACATCACTCTCAACATCATTTCGACCTACATTAGCTTCAACAGAAATCAATCCATCCATGCCAATCAAAGCTTTCACGGAGGTAAAACTTGAGGTAAAATAGTGTGAGTTCTTGATTTATTAAAAGTTTAGGAGAATGTCATGAAAAACCATTGAGAATTATTTCATTCACTTATGTTTTCAAACCATCATTTCAACTTCCATATATTCTCATATTTTCCATACCATCTATTCAAAGTATACCCAGTTGTAAAATAAAAAGCATACCCTATTTTCAAGTAGTCTTGTTGCTGCCACATAAGAACCAACAATAAGAAGAAAAGGCATTGTTGTTGCTCCACAAGAACTAACAACAAAAGAAGAGAACACACTTTGTCATAGAAGACACATGAGGACATGTTGTGTATTCACTTTGGGGGAGAGAGATAGGGGTTGCTTTGCACTCCATGGGATCTCACAGTGGACAAATGGGATCAGGTTGCCAAGGACAAGCAAAACAAGTTCATGGTAATTTCTTCTTAATATTCACTCATTCACATTTTTTTAAATGTAGAAATTGAATCGATGATATCTTGCAAACTGTGAACTTGGTTTTCACAAAATTTGGAGGAGAGAAGCATTACAGCCAGATGAACAAGCCCAATAAATTTATCACCAACCCAATTCATAATTTTTGAGATATTAATCATCATCACTTTCAACCATTTTGCCTATATCTCGAGATCCGTGCATGAGATGGCTTTGATTTTTGGTGTGGAGAAGCATTGGAATAGTAAAAATCTTCCTGCAAAATTACACCGAAAATGAGTTTATATGTTTTGAGAAAATGGTTTAAAATTTTTGTTGCTACTTATACAAATCTTGTTGTTACTCACCTATAGCATCTTATCTGTCATATCTAGGGATTTTTGCATTAGGTTGCTATGATGTTTGGTAGCAAGATGCATTAGATGGTGATCCATAAAACCACCAAAATCTTCTTCATTCAAGTTATGGTTTGCATAAAAATTCAAAATTTCAAATATGTTGTTACTCCACTTGTTAGCGTCGGAAGTCACTCCCGGATTGCTATCAGGAGCAGAGCCCGACACCCATCAGTTTAATGTCACGGTGGTTAAATTTGGTGATCAAATGGAGATAAACTCAACGATGCGGTTCCAACTCTGAAACCAGGCCAGATAT
>ML778205.1:243090-279848 GCA_009831015.1 Picea engelmannii
TTAGCACGCTCGCTTGATTTGATACTTGGAGGAAAACAAGAATTCTCCCAAGCTGCGCTTGAGCACTGCGTGCAACTTGCAGACCCGCGTGCTTCTCGGACCAGGGACAAGATTTACCCCCCGAACCAGAAATATCGCTAACACCACTATAGTAGCTATAACACTTGTTGTTACTCCACTATAGTATCTACAACACTTGTTGTTACTCCACTATAGCAGCTACAACACTTGTTGTTACTTTCATGTAGTAACTTATTTGTTTGTATCATGAGATTGGTGAACTAAGTTGTCATTTGTAGGTAGATGCATTAGATGGTGATCAATATACTCACCAAAAATCTCCTCATTCTGGATTACCATTTGCATCAAATACCACATTTTCAAATATGTTATTACTGTAGCAACTACTATAATGGATTGTTGCAACTCCACCAAAATTGCTAAAAATCACTTGAGGGATAATTTTGAAGCCATTGTTTGAAAACGTTTCAGGGTGCTATTGGGAAAGAAGTGTTATATTCTATCAGCATCATCAGTTTGGCAAGCATAGTGGTTTTGGTTACTATGCATTGAAAAATGGAAGCAACATTCAAATGCGTCCTTACAACTTGGTTGATGCGAAGGTATTGGGTTTCATAAGGATATGAAACATCCTTAGTTTTGGGGGTGGACTGTTGCACATTTCTTACTTGGAAACAACACTGTTTTCTCAGCCTTCCATTTGACAGAAAAGTTTTCAGTTTGGGGGAGAGGAAAAATCATTACCTATAAAGGAATAGGTTTCCCTACAAGAACGTATAGTAGAAGAAGCTACTATAGAATCCATTCATACAGAAAACAAAATATGTCTTCATCCTTGAATTTGGGTATGTACAACAACAATTTTCATTTTTCAGTGGACAACAATAGTTTTCAACATTAATGACACAAGAAAGCCCTATTATTGTTACACAAGAACCAACAATAGGAAATCTTGTTATTGTTACACAAGAACAAGTAGAATGTCACAAAATATCGCCATGTCATGAGTTATGATTTACTGCTATTACTCCTATTGTAACATTGTTGTTATTACTCAATTTTGTTGTTACTTTGTTTTGTTGCTACTCTTGTTATAACACTGTTGGTGTTACTTTTTTTTGTTGCTACTCCTATTATAACATTGTAGATGTTACTTTGTTATGTTGCTACTCATGTTATAACATTGTTGTTGTTAATGTGCTTGGTTGATAAAAAAGGTATTGGGTTGCATGAGGACATGCAACATATTCAGTTTGTGGGAGATGTCTGGTCGATGATTTGTCACCATTATTACCACTTACAGACATCCATTTCATTCCTTTTACTTCCTCTTAATGCTCATTTATCACTCCATTTACCATAATTTCATGTAAAACAACATGTCATACTTATTTATGCTTTAGTGGTTAACTAATGCTCGTTTTCCTTCATTTTTAATAAATTAAAGATTATTATGCATGATTTTCTTGATGATAGTTTAAGTTGTAATTTCATGTAGCAACAGTAACAACACTCATGATGGCAACCTCCAAGGTTGGCATACCAACACACCTCCACATGGAAATCCAAAACAAGGCTTTTGTTCCTAAGAACGAAGACATGGATTTGGGTGGATCAAACCTTACCCAGCTCATACATGTGGGCATCCAACATGAGATAAGGGTACAGACCAAAATTAGCAGCAATTTTGAAACAACCAACTTTTGCCTCAATTTCTGAGCATATCAAGATGAATATACAAATCTGAGACATGGGTTTTGTTTGTAGCATATCAAATCAGGTGATTGCAAGATGTTTTCAAAATTAAGGCATGGTTTGGGAGATTCATAGATTTTTCCAAGGAGGATCTTCCCAGATTTTCTGTTATGGTCATTTTCTAAATCATATGCCAAGTTGGGGTGCCCAGCCAAATGAAGAACCGAATCAAACTATTTTTGATGTATTGTTATGAAGGAAATCATGATTTTATCATTGTTCTAACCGTGATCAATTCAAATTTGTAATATTTGCTAAATTTATGTTTGGGATAGTTTGCAAATTAAAGGAATTGGTTATGAGTTGCCCCTTTATTCCTCTGTATAAATACAAAGCCATGTATTAGAGAAGGGAGGGGATCAATAGGCGGAAGTTAGTGATTTTGATTTGATGAGAACACCATTTGTATTCCCTAAGTTTGGATTAATAAAAGTTTGGCAAGTTCGTGGATTGGATCTATGAAGCATTGATTTGATTTGCAACACCATGTTTAAGGAGGAAGGCCTCCCTTCTCTAAACAAGAATTGTTGCTACTGTATTTGTAAGTAGATTCATTTCATTAGTTTGTCGTTACATGTGATTACATTTGGTTTAGTGTGTTGTTACTTGTAGTTATAATATATTTAGTTTGTTGCTTATAGTTGTGTGTTATTATTTCATAAGCTTAATTGACACAGTTATTATTGCATTTGTTAATTAAAGGATTGTTGTTACTTATATTGGTTTGCAAAATATTCTTATATAGGTTAGATTGTTGCTATTCGGTCATAGTGAATGCGTTGTTGTTACTCTACTTACCTTAGTTTACATATCTTTGTTGTTACAAGATTGCCATTATTAGTTTGGTATTTCAAAAGTTATTATTCTCATCATTTTCATAAATTTACTAAGTGAGTTGATGAGATTTGGTAATGAGATTCATCGAATAGATTATTTGGAATGCTTATGTTATTGAGTCATTTCTTCCTACACTAAAGTTGCTTCCACATATTTACTTTCCTTCCCAATATGGTTTGCTTTCTTTCAGTTGTTTAATTTCAATTCTACAAGGAGTGCCTTTCATTTATGCAAGTGTGGATTTGTTTCATTTATGCAAGAGTGAGGTTTGATCATTTATGCAAGTGTGATTTTATTTCAGTAGAGTGTTTTTAATTCAAAGCAATGTGAATGTGTTTCAATTCCAAGGCAAGTGTGAAGAGTGTTTCCTTTCAAGCACGAGTGTTTTACTTTCAACAAGTGTGTTTCATTTAAGCAAGTGCGATCTAGTCTACAACGTGTGTTTAATTCTTGAAGAATGAGTGTGTTTCTTGCTTAAGTTTTCATGCCAATAGATAATCAATGCCAACCGGAAATTGTGCTTGCATATACCTTGCACGATAAATTTTAAATAAAAGGATGTATCCCGGGTTGACAATTAATGTATTGGGTGATTGAGTTGTTTTAATTAGACAATTAAATATACCGATAAAGAGTAATATCTAGAAGAACCTAATCACAACCAATGTCATCAAGAGATAAAAGTTGTTCTAAATACCACAACCCCAACTAGACACTATCTATTAGCTACACTAGGGATGAGACACACACATCGACTAACAATGTCACATGCCCTGTGTTAAGAAATAGAACACAAGAACTTGGCAGAAAAGGCCTTAAGCCATATTCTCTTCATTGTATAATATTCATTCCAATGATACAGTTTTATATTGCATGAGTGAAACCACCTCTTAAACTAGATTTTCTCTCACATCAACACCTCATTGGGAGATAAGGCAAGGAGGAGACAAAATAGGATCTAACACACACTTAGGATTAAAACTATATCCCAAAATGTGAAATACAACAAGTTAGTGTAGGACTTCATGATTATACAAGAGTCATAAGCTAACAATTCCCCCCCTCGATAATAAGTCCAAACAATTATACCAACAAGGTAGGTGCATAAACCGATACATCTCCGTGTCTTAATTTTGAAGCTCTTGAGTTGAGCCTCGTTGAAGATATACTTGAAAACTACCAAATATGGATGTTGAAAACTCATAGAATCTGGAAAATCCCACTATGTAGATATGTGAGCCAGAACACTAGTAATTGTTAACTAACATGAACTCCAATATTTTATGAGAGTGAAACAAGAGAATTGAATCAACTACAAGTATGACACATCCCTAAAAATGCTTGACAACTCAATCAAATTCCAAGAAACAACACATATGGACCTAGTTCTTCTCTGCTGGGTTGAATGACCATTTTTAACCCCTCACATCCAGGTGTAACTAGAGGATATTTTTCTCCCGTGATCCATGTCACATACAACTGATGACATTCAGAATTCTCCATAGATAGTTTCCCACATATGCCTTCCACTTTATGTTAATCTCACTCACATCAAACGATATGGTGCATGACACACATGAGGTACCTTATTCTAATGCTTCATATCAAATGTTAATGCTCAATGTTTTGACGTGAAAGTAGTGACCATGGGTTGAATCAGATTATGGATCATGATGCTTTGAATTTATACCTTTGGCCTTGTTTCACCTTGGTGGTCATCATCTTCTCCTAGTCAAGTGTTCTCACTTTTGGGTAGATTTGTACTACTAGGGTCCTTGATAGGGGTAACGTGTCCATATCCCAATCCATATGTAACATGCTCCATCTTTGCCATCTTCTTCATCCCTTCTTTTGGGTTGGTTTCCATTAGAGAGAGAGAGAGAGAGAGCCTAAACTTGGAGAATTGTATAAATTTATGAACTAGTTTGAAGTTTGAAGAGGATATTTAATGTGATCTATACAATGTCTTTTACATTGACATGAATCACCATTACACATAATCCTCGATGGGTTTCTTTGGAAATACTCTTTTTCTTGGGTACTGACACACTTGGTAGGGGTTAATAATGATCCCCCCCATACCTAAACTTGACAAATTGTATAAATTTATGAGCTAGTATGAAGTTTCAAGAAGATATTTAATGTGAACTATCTAGTGGATTTTGCATTAACATGACTCACTTTATATGTTGTATTTGACTTGTGTACATGCCTCTGGGTTTGATGGATACATTTTGGACTACATGATACCCTCCTTGGACAATGGATTTCACATGGCTACCCACTGGATTGATGCCTTGGTCCTTTGGATAATTTTGAGGGGCTACTAGCACATTTGATGGAGGCTGAACCACTACTTGAGAGAGGTCATTCCACATATCTTGGAGGAAGTTGAGCCTTATGATGTCATGACTCACTTTTTGAGACAACCTAGCATCCATGGGGTATGATTTGAGACCTTGATGATGGGACATTGCACCTTTACATGATGAGTTGACACCTCTTCATGGGATGTTGCACCTTTACACGATAACATGACACCTTTTGATGAGGCATCACACCTTTTGGGACATGATATGACACTTGGTGATGAAACGTTGCAACCCTTAGAGGCAACATTTCACTTTTGGAGCCCCTACACTTGATTTGTGAGTGAGTAGTCCACTTCTTGAGGTCATACATGCCACGCATGTGAGATGGAGCATGCATTTATGATGGACGTCTTGTCTCTTGAGCACATTTAATTCATTTTAGAGGTATCATTGGGGATCTTTGATCCAAGATCTTTTCATTGAAGTGACTTATAAAGGATTGTATTAAATGAGAATAAATTAAAGTGCACCATTAAAGAAGGAAAAGATCAATAATGAAGAGACATAAGCATCAAATATGAACACAAAAAACTTGATAACGGAGTTCATCCCTGGTGGACTATGTCTCCGGGTCTTACTCTCAAATGGGTAGGCCTTTTTATTAACTCAACAAAAGAATTTGGCAAAATACATAAGTATACCTCATTATGGAATCACGCTGTAGAAGCTTTGCTTAGACAAGAAAACAGACAACACCATTGAATTCGTGGCGTCGAATTACCCAAAAATGACTTTCTCCATGCCTCCATCCAACTCTGGCACTCCCAGGGCCCAAGAGAAACTTTGTCTTGGTTTTCGTGCCCTACAACCTGGAATTAATGCCAAAACTGCCTCATAAAGCATGTCGATCGTACCCTCACGCGCCTCCCCTTCAACACTAGGCGGATTCAAACTTTAAGTAATATTTCAGGCGTTGTAAACAACGTAGGCCATTGGCATAGTGGTTGGTGGAGCATTTGTTAAGGCGTAGATCAAGGGGGAGGTCCTGGGGTCGAGCCCGCGGGCCTCTCCTTTTGGGCTGTTGGTTGTAACTTATATATATATATATTAATACATGTTGGTTTCGCCAATCTTAGCAGAGGTTTGGATATGTTGTTGGATTTGGCGGACCCGCCAAACCTTTTATTTTATTTTTTTGGAATTTCATTCTCGGGCCGTCATTGGGAATTTTCCCACTGCCACGTGGCAACTAATCATTGGGCCACATCAACCAATTGTACAATCACCTGCCACATCAACGTATGGTCTTCCATGTCAGGTGCCACATCATTCTGCCACATCAGCCGCCATGTCACCGTACGATCTTCCACGTGGTTGTACGGACTGCCACATGGCACATTTTTACTGGTCCATGAAATGACCCGAAAATGCCAAAAACAGGTGACACGTGGCAGCCTTTGGTGCTGCCACGTCACCATGTTGACGTCAGCATGACAGTTTCATCTCCTACGTGTGACAAGTACATTGTATGGATACTGACATCATCTATACTGATGCTGACGTCAACAATATGGATGTTGACTCATCCCTTATTGACTAGGCTAGGTTGACCAAACTTTGACCACAAATATCTTTTGATCCGTAACTCCGTTTGATGAGCCGTTTGCACAGTTGGAAAGCTTGTGATGCGCTCTTCGCAATGATGTCACTTTCACTGAGTTTTGAGAGCTTTGATTTTTTTCCCTTTCTCTATCTACTAAGGCCATTCTAAGCTTCCTGAGTTGCTTCTGTGAGTTCTGAGCTGTCCTTAGTCTTCTCTGGATCCTTTTTGGATCACACCTTCCCATTGAGAGCTTTTTGGACCACCAAAATATTTCATCAATCAAAATATAAGTGAGGGAAGAGTTCCCTCACCGTGTCCTTCTCGATCCACTTGGTTTTGCTTGGATGTGTGCCCTTCAAGCCTACTCGAAGATAATCAACATGACCTCTGCGTGAAGTCGTTGTCCTTCTATCCAGGATGATATATTCCTTTAACTCATCCAAGTACTCAGGAGAAAACTCATCAACTAAAGGTACTGAAACTTCCTCATCCTGATCCATGATCATGGGAGGCTAAAAAAGTTTCAAGTTCTCTACATTTACAATCGAGTAAATCTGCATATAAGGTGGAATATCTAGACGAAAAACATTGGTACCACTTTTATCCAAAATAGTGAAGGGTCCATAACGAATGGGCTTGAGTTTCTTGCCTTCACCCTTCAATCTCTCCTTGCTGATGTGAAGCCATACCTGGTCTCCAACCTGGATCTGATGATCAACCCTGTGTTTGTCATGCTGAGCTTTATATTGTGCTTGACTTTCCTCCAACTGTTCCCTGACTGCTTGGTGTACCTGTTGGATCCTCTGGATGAAATTGTGGGCTCTGTCTTCATTTATTTTTTCATTTGAATCAACATCTCTCCCATACATCAAGTCTAAAGGAACTTTAGGTAGGTACCCAAAACATGTCTCAAAAGGAAAACACTGAGTGGAGGAATGTAAGGCTCGGTTGTAAGCATGTTGTACATAGGCTATCTGTTCATCCCGTAACTTGGGATGCTTGCTGCAGTAGCCTCGAAGCAAAAGTACCACTGTCTGGTTTACAACCTCTGCCTGTCCGTCGGTCTGTGGATGGAAAGCAATGCTCCTCTTCAACTTGGTGTCCATCATTCTCCACAAGCTTATCCAAAAATCCCCAAGGAATAGAGTATCTCGATTCGAGATAATGGATGTGGGTAACCCATAGTGAACCCAAACATACTGAAAGAAGAGATTAGTAGTATGCTCAACAATGATATGCTTTTTACATGGCATTAAGATACAGATCTTGTTGAACCTATCCACTACAACATAAAAATACTCATGACCCCCTTTCGACATTAGTAAATCCCCTACAAAATCCATGGAGATACTTTCCCGTGGATGGGATGGAACATGTATTGGTGAGTATAGCCCCAGTTTTCTATTAGTGGGCTTACAAGTAGAACACATCACACACCCCTTTACATATTTAGTTACAATTTCTTTCATTTGAGGCCAGTAACAAAACCTCTACAAATGAGCCATATTTTTTCCTACCCTAAAATGCCCAGACACAAGAGAAGTGTGAGATTCTCGTATTACATGGACTTGTTCACTTGTAGGAATACATAACTTTCGAAGATGGTAGCGTAGTTTTCCATGCCCCTGTGCACCATGGGTTAGCTTCTCATATACTTCTTTAAAATCTTTATCAATGGCATATTGTTCCACATAGCTATCATGAGATAAAGAAGTATTCTTCAAAATAATAGAAGCAACAATAGGAGGTCTAGAAATCATATTAGCTACCTTGTTACTTGTACCCTTTTTGTACTTGATTACCAAATGAAATTGTTGTAGAAAACCCATCCATCTGTAATGTTGAGATTGTTGCATTTTGGTTTGTGCTTGGAGATACTGTAAGGGTTGATGATCTGTATGTATGATTGTTTCCTTCATAATAAGTAATGCTTCCATTTATTTACGCTTTGAACTAATGTATACAACTCTTTATCATATGTAGGATAGTTAACAACAACATGGTTAAAAGTTTCAAAGTGGTAACAGATAGGCTTACGATATTGCATCAATACTGCACCCATGGCGTAACCACTGGCATCTGTCTCGATCTCAAAGGGTTGTTGAAGATTCGACGGTGCTAATACTGGTGCGGTACTGATCTTTTCCTTTAAAGTGTCGAAAGCTTTTTGTTGCTTTCCTCCCCACTGAAAAGTGTTCTTCACATTGGTTAGGCATGCAAAGGAACTTCTATAAAGGAGAAGTTTGAAATGAACCTCCTCCAATACTGGACTGCACCTAAGAAGCTCTGTATCCCGGTTACACTTTTGGGCTTATGCCAATTTACAATTACATCAATCTTGGAAGGATCAATTTTTAATTGTCCTCCTCCTACAATATGACCTAAGTAGACAAGTGCAGTCTTACCAAATTCACATTTGGACAATTTTACATACAACTTTTCCCTTTGCAAAGTATCCAATACTTGCTTTACATGCCTCACATGTTCATCCTAAGTCCCGCTAAAAATAAGAATGTCGTCTAAATATACAATCACAAAATCATCTAGAAAAGGCCTGAATACATCATTCATCACATGCATGAAAGTTGTCGGAGCATTACAAAGCCCAAACGACATAACTAACCACTCAAACAATCCTTGTTTGGTTTTAAAGGAAGTCTTCCATGCATCTTGTTCTGCAGCCCTAATTTGATGGTATCCACCGCTCAAATCCAACTTAGTGAAATAAACAACATTCTTTAACTGATCAAGCAAATCATCTATATGAAGAAGAGGGTATCGATTTTTCACCGTGATTTTATTTAAGGCCCGATAATCGACACACATTCGCTATGTGCCATCCTTCTTTGGAACCATCACGATCAGATAACCACAAGGAGATGAGTTGGGTCGGATGACCCCTTGATCCAATAAGCCTTGTACCTGCTTCTTGATCTCTATCATCTCTACAACTGACATCTTGTACATGCCCACATTAGGAAGAGGAGAATCCTGTTGAAGATGTATTTCATCTTGGATTTCCCTCTTAGGAGGTAATCCATTTGGTTCCTGGAAAATATCATCATACTTAGAAACAATCTCAATTTATTATTTCTTATGAGAAGGATCACATTCTTCGAAAGCGTTGGATGTTCCGACATCTTTCTCCCTTACGACCATGAGTACATATCTCTTATTAGTGTTTATGAGTCTCTTCATTTGTTTTGCACTAACAAGTGTTGTGTTTACCGTCATGTTGTGAGCTCTAACAATATATTCCACTCCCCCCTTAGTAAGGTGGTATTTGTTCTCATGATGAAAGAAGACTTCTTTTCTATCATAAAGATAAGGACTCCCCAACACTATGCCACATATATCAAGTGATAAAACATCCAAATCCATTTCATCAATCAACTTTGAAGCAATAGCAAATCCGACCCTACATTGTTTGGTGACATTAAGTTTTTCTTTATCACATACCCAACCAAGAGGATAAGCTTTGGATGTGGTTTCGTTTCAAGACCCATATTTTTTACAAGTGCTTCAGATATCAAATTTACTTGGGAACCTAGATCAAACAAGTATCTATCTTAGTATGTTTAGATACAACTCTTATATGAAATAATTCATTTCTCTTTCGTTGATCATCATGAGATTCATTATTGGAATTTGAACTAGCATGAAGGGAATATTTACCTTGTACTCTAACTGCTGTGATCTTTCCTTCGTCTCCTGAATTAGAACCAATATCTTGTTGCACTGTAGCAACGATTTTTGTCTTCCCCTTTCCATTGAACTATTCCGGTCTCTTCTCTGGATGTAGTTTCAAACACTATTCATCATCGTGACCACTTTTCTTGCAATGAGTGCAAGATGGCTTTCCTTCTTCTCTCTTTACTGTGGCGGTCTTCTTGTCCTTCCTTTTAAACTTCTTAAATGGCTTATGTGGGAGATTGGAAGGTTTCTTTGCGGGATCTTCTTGAACATGCTTTCCCCTGTTTTCAAGGTGAGTGGCTTGCACACAAATGTCGTCAAGACTGGTGGGGTTAAACAATAGTAAAGTATGAAAAATATAATTGTGATGTGTGCCAATATACTTCATTAAAGTTTCATAAGAATCCAAAGGAATGTTTAATGTAAGAGATTTATTTCTAAATTCTTCTGTGAAACTTTGTACAATTTGACATTTACTTTGTCTTAAAGTTTTCCATTCCATCATTGCGTTATGTAAATAACCCAATGGATAAAATTGCTTCCTTATCACTGATTTAAATTCCGACCATAAGGAAAGAAGATTACCACACTTACTTTTGTCTTGAAGTTTTCTCTCCCACCATACGAGAGCGACGCCTTCCAACCAAAGAGAAGCCAATTGCACTTTAACTTCCTCTTCATCAATATGTTAAACATGACAATATACTTCAACCTGTCGGATCCAATTATCTAGCTTTTCAGGATTAACATCTCCATTAAACATAGGTAAAGAAAATTTTACATCAAGTTTTAATAATGGTTTCTTAAAAGAGGCTTTATGGCTAGAATGATGAGAATGACGAGATCCTTAGAGGAAGAAGAACTAGAACTTGATGGTGAATATGGAGGCTCAGGAGGGTCTCCTCCAACCCCTTGATTTACCGAAGCATCATCATCAACTTGCTTCCTTTTTCTTCCATTTCTTCTTCATCCTCTTCTCGTAGTCTCCATACATTCGTTTGACCATTTCTGACATGCGATAAAAGACCATATAGAAGTTTTTCTCCTGTTCATCACACTTGTCCTCTTCTTCCATTTTCTTCCTTCGGGATGCACGACCAACTTCGGGATTGAAAGTCTTAAGAGTTCCTTCACTCTGTTTATGCTTGGCCCTAGTAAGCATTCACACTCAACAATTCAAGTCAAAGATGATTGCTTTGATACCAACATGATTCAGGATCTTTTCATCAAAGTGACTTATAAAGAATTGTATTAAATGAGCATAAATTAAAGTGCACCATTAAAGAAGGAAAAGCTCAATAATGAATAGACATAAGCATCAAATATGATCACAAAAAACTTGATAACGGAGTTCGTCCCTGGTGGACTACATCTCCGGATCCTGCTCTCAAATGGGTAGGCCTTTTTATTAACTCAACAAAAGAATTTGGCAAAATACATAAGTATAACTCATTCTAGAATCAAGTTGTAGAAGCTTTGCTTAGATCAGAAAATAGACAACACCATTGAATTTGTGGCATCAAATTACCCAAAAATGACTATCTCCATGCCTCAATCCGACTCTGGCAATCCTAGGACCAAGAGAAACTCTATCTTGATTTTTGTGCCCTACAACCTGCAATTAATGCCAAAACTACCTCGTAAAGTGTGTCGGTCGTATCCTCACACGCCTCCCCTTCAACACTGGGTGGATTCAAACTTTAAGTAATATCTAAGGCATTGTAAATAACGTAGTCCGTTGGCCTAGTGGTGGTGGAGCATTTGTTAAGGCGTAGATAAAGGGGGAGGTCCCGGGGTCGAGCCCACGGGCCTCCCCTTTTGGGTTGTTGGTTGTAACTTATATATATATATATATTAATACATGTTGGTTCCGCCAATCTTAGTGGAGGTTTGGATATGTCTTTGGTGACAGATTTGGCAGATCCTCCAGACCTTTTATTTTTTTTTTTGGAATTTCGTTCTCGGGCCGTCATTGGGCATTTGCCCATTGCCACGTGGAAACCAACCATTGGGCCATGTCAACCAACAATACAATCACCTGCCACATCAACATATGATCTGCCACCTCAGTTATCACATCAACCTACCACATCATCCTGCCACCTCACCATACGGTCTGCCACGTGGCACATTTTTACTGGTCCACGAAATGACCCGAAAATGCCAAAAATAGGTGACACGTGGCAGCCTCTGGTGCTGCCACATCACCATGTTGACATCATGCTGAACTCAACATGACGTTGTCGTCTCCTGCATGTGCCACGTACATTGTACGGATGTTGACGTCATCCATACTGATGCTAACGTCAACAGTACGGATGTTGACTCATCCCCTGCTGACTGGGCTAGGTTGACCAAAATTTGACTGCAAATATATTTCGATCCGTGACTCTGTTTGATGAGCCATTTGCATTGTTGGAAATATTGTGATGCACTCTTCGTGATGATGTCACTTTCACCGAGTTTTGAGAACTTTGAATTTTTTCCCTTTCTCTATCTGCTGACGCCATTCTGAGATTCCTGAGTTGCTTCTGCAAGTTCTAAGCTGTCCTTAGTCTTCTATGGATCCTTTTTGGATCAATCTTAGTGACCTATCCACTCTTGTACTATGGATATTTTATGTCTTGTTTCCTTATCTCTATGGTTTGTGCGAGATAAAGGCATTATTTTATGATTTTAGGGATTTTCATGGATGAGAAGCATGCTTGATCTCTCATATAAATAAGAGAAGCACTTCTCAGTTGTAAATCATTGCTACTTGTGGGGAATTATCATTGCTCGTCAACTACTTCTTTCTCTCTTATCTAAATCGCTATGGATGGCTAGTTAGAGCAACTTTTTGTAGATGATGTCTTGTGGATGACTTTACTTCTTCATGGATGTTCATTGCCATGGTTTTGATGGATGATACATTTCTTGAGTACGTGGTCTCACTTTATCTCGTGGTTTTGTTTATGAATGAATGTAAGTGCAATGATCCTTCTCTAGTGATGGTTGTGCATTCTCTTAATTTCTTATTGAACAAACCCTTATTTTCAAAAATTCTAGAAGGTTACTAGTGGAGTACCTTCCCATGAATTATCTTGAAGATTTAGAAAGATACCAGAAGGCTAATCTATGGTTAGTAGTGGACAACCCTAGATCTACTTGTATCTCTTCGAGGGAGTCCTTAATCGACCCCATATTCCCCCTCAAAAAATATAATAGGCACTAGTCTTTTCCAAATAGTCAATCACAAACTCAAAATTCAATCTCTATTTTATGTTTTAGGGTTAAATTAGGGTTTTATGACAATATATATACAATTTTCAACCATAAAATACTAGGACGTCTTGGACGTCTTGATATTCATGCACATGTTTGACTTAAAAATAATCTTAGCATCATAAATTAACTTGTTGGTTTTATTTATAGTCCAAATAGGGTAGTACATCTAGGGTTTTAGGGTTGTTAGATGCTTTGAATATTTCAGATTTGTTGGTCAATAAAAACCCTAATTTTATCTTTCACTTTAGCCCTAGATTTATTTGCTCATTATTTATTTCAAGGGCTATTGATCCCCAAATGTGTTAATTCTTTTGTAAACTTTCCCTCTTGTAAATCCCTCTTCTATACTTAGAAATTCTCACGATTATCGTGGGTTCACGATACATCTCTTCTTTAGTCCAAAATTTTGTGGCCCTCAAAATACACCATAGCGTTCCACCACCCCCATTTCACGCCCATACTTAGAAACTTTTCCAAACATTCCACCACAGGTCTAAAGCAATCACTCGATCCATTTGTGTATGACCATGACCCCTCCGTTCGATCGATTGCCCATACTTAGTCGATTTCTCATAATCCACCGTGCTCTGTGGGATGTTATAGTATCTCTCCGCCACACCCACCTACCTTCCATACTTCATTACCTTAGTGATGTCCCAACACTTAGTCAAATTTTAAAACTTCACCGCAAGCCACGGTAATTTTATGTTTCCTCCATACATACCCTCCCATCCCCTCCATCCACCCGATTCTTCATACTTAGTCATTTTTTCATAATCCACCTCGGGTTCATGCTCATTATATTATTCCTCCATACTCTCCTGATTTCGCTTCCCTATGGTAACCCATGTCCTATCTTATCACTCTCCCCAATGAACATTTAATGCGAATCTCACAGAAATAATGAATATGTTAAGTATTAAAAGGCCATTATTAATGGTGATTTTTCTTGAGACAATCCTTCATTAATTCAAAATTTAAGTTGTATTAACGATCCTTTGAAATAAGAACCCAAATCATATTATGGTAAAATGGTTTTCTTTGGTAATAACGTTCTAAAAGGACTATACATTAATCCGCCAATTTGATTAAGCACAACAACCAATAGAAAGGAACAATTTTGTGGAGATACCATAAACTCATTTGGATGATAATATCAAAGTTTCAATGGTCAAGAGCATACATGTATTACTCCTCATTGTCACCTTCAGACAGGAGTTCGAACTAGATTTGGACGTTAGGAATTTCTATGGCATCCTACATCCTGGAAGTTTATGATTTTAAAGAGTTAATTTCATGGTGCATCAACAAATTCGATAAGAACCAACAAATAATTCAGTTGCAAGGAGAGTACCCTATTTCTTTGGCACCATCAGTCTTCAAGAGATTGCTCAGACTCCTACAACCAACAATGATTTTCGAAGGGGATGAAGCCAAGGAATTCTCAAAGGCAATAAATGGTGGATTGGACCTTGTGTGAGATTATCTTCAAGACCCAATAGTAATTCCAGAAGACCTATCAAACATCCAGGTTAGTTTGTTGAAAAATCCCTACCAAGAAATGGCATGGATATTTTCCAAAGTAGCCAGATAAGAATCTACGACTACTATTCCCCAACTAGTTTTGTATATCTTGCATTTTGCAATTGATGAGAAAGCAATTTTTTATTGGGAAAATATTATCTCCAAAGAACTATCTTTTCAGTTGGAAAATTTAAGGATGAATAAGAAATTCTACATGTCTTCATATCTAATCTTTGCCATTACTTATTGTCATGTTTTCAAAGGCTTGTGTTTATCTAAACAAGTCAATTCTAAAATCGACCTTGTCCAGATGTGGTACCCTACCTTTGTGGAAACATAAGGCTATGTATCATTTTTATGAAATGCACAATGCATTTATTTCCTCCTTCAAAAATCTTAATTTTGGACCAAAGACATCAAGTCTGTCTTTAGAAGCAATAACATTCTTGGACAAGAGAGGGAGCTTTGAAGCAATGAAGCATTTCAACATTATCATAATTTATTGTTCTTGTGAAAAACCCTCGTATCTACCGTATTATGTTTCAGACAAGATATTTGTTTTAGAAGTATGCAAGTAGTATAGATTTTGGTCCCATTTCTTTCATGAAAAGAGGAAAAAACTATTTATTCCTGTGTCATGGAAGATTGGATATATAATATTAAAAAATACTGCAAATATTGATGAATTTTTAGTTCAATTTGATAAGTACAATTTGAAGAAAGTAGATGAAATCAAAGGGTTTGACCCTAACCATCTTTTTATGAAACACATGACATCGGTGGGATACAATGTATCATTTGCTAATACATTCTTACTTGGAGAAGAATAAGACAATAGCCAGAACCCTCAAGCATTGTTAATTGAGAAGAAACAAGAAGATATTGAAACTATTGTTAGCACCACTGATCAACATAAACAACGGGGAAAAGTTGTGAATGAGAGGAGTACTCTATCTTTGAACACTTCTCAGAAAAGCGGCCTACCAAAGAAAAAATCTCAATATGCAACTCAAGAACAAAGGAAATCTTCAATAGATAATTTCGACGATGGAGGAGATCGGAACCCTCCTAAAAAGAAGTCTAGAAAGACCCCAAAATCTCTTAGTGACCAACAAAAGGAAAAGACAAACAAATAAGGGAGGAGGAAGTGAGGTCATGCCTGAAGAAGAAATTGTTTTTGAAGATATGGAATTGGATGTGAACATTGAAGATATTGAATTTTCTGATGAGGAACATAGGATTCAGGAAAGCAGAGAAGTCACAATAGAATTTTCCACACAGGAACCAATTATATTTAAAGAAGAATCCCTAACTTTGCATAGTTCCCTATTCAACAAGGTTCAAAGAAATTAGTTATTGAAAAAATTCATGCAAAAAGTAAAAAAGTTCAAGGAAAATTGAGCTCGAAACTTGACCTAAATGGAGTTCTGCCATCTAAAATTGTACATATTCATGAAGTTGCAGGTGAAGCCTTAAAGATGTCAATAAGAGAAGTGGATAATTAAAATTCCACCCTAAAAGAAAGAATCGAAGAATTAGAGAGCACTTTTATGCCCCCGCCTATATTTGCTAGCCCAATTACTACAATGCAGCCTTGGAAGAATTTTGATGGAACCCTAGAATCCAGTTCGATGCTGAGAGGAACATCGAGCTTACTTGTTGTTGTCAAAAGATATGTTGGAGAAAACATCAAGAAAATAATGTCTCTTATTCTCGAGGTATGGGAATTGACAAATAGTTTTGTTTCCTTGGGATCAAGAACAACAAATTTGAGACAATACCTTCAAGCTGATCTAGAAAATGACGAGGAGTTCTATAAAGGGGTTGTTTCAACCTTTGTTACAAAAGTTTCAAGTATGAATGAGTTCAAAAGAAAATAAGAGGACTTGCCTTCTGCAATTTGCATAAAGTAACTCAAAGCATGCTGGATGAAAAGAATAAAATGTCTAAAAGAAATATTGGTTGATTGTGATACTATAAGTATCAAAAGGGGAGAGTTGTATTTAAAATTAATTGAGTTGGATTTAACTGGAACAACTGGAGAAGTTGAAGACCCAAAGTTAATATTAAATTCCATTCTTATGTGAAAAGAGCAATTTGAAGAAAAAATGGACATATTGAAGACGACATCAATTGAGAAATTTAATAGTTTGATCGAGTATTCATAATTAGAAGTGGAAAGTTAGTTGGTTAGTTATGTAAACAAAAATGAAGATATTGAGGATACACTACACCAACTTTAAATAGACTTCAGAAGCTTGGAAAGTGCATTATTTGACATAAGAATAAGGAAAGAAATAATTGTTGAGCCAATGAGAGATTATATTGAAAATTGGTTAAAAAATGACTTAACTAAAATAACATAATTAGATCAAGAAGAATTAGTTGCAACCGGTCACAGAATTCCAACCAAGGAGAATACAAAAGGAACCTCAATGAGAGAGAGAGAGAGAGAGAGAGTCCACCACAATAAGTGAACTAGTCACTTCTCATAATTCCTTATCTTTCATACTTCTCATTTAGAAATCATCCAGTTGTGTTCTTTCATTTCTTGAAATTCCATAACCGATATTTGATTGCCTCATTTTTCTTCTTCCAGGTCCAATCTTGTTCTACTTTCTTTTATGGTCCACGGGAGCCCCATCCCAGTCCATTTGGATGAACATAATCCTTTATTTTTGAGCTCCCAAGAGAACTACTTTGGGGTGTAACTTTAATGAATTTTCAAACTTTGAGTTTATGAGCACGAGACTTTTGAAGTGCACCTATCATATTCATTTATGTTTTAAATGAAATACACTTTTAAGTTCTCTACATTGTGGACTTATATCTTTCTATCTTATGAATGTGACCAAATTCTATAACAGTGTGATGAATGTGAGGAATGTCTTGTTTTTATATTATGGTTTCTTTATTGTTGTATAATATCCAGATACATTTTGTTTCAACTTGTAAAAGATTCTTGGTCCTTTTCTCAGAAAATTTTCTTTGTGAATATATACTTTCATATATTTTTTTATATTTTCAAAGTAATAAAGATTGGGGTTTGCTTTTTAGTATTCCCCTATTTGGTAGATTAATTCAAGAATATCAAGCCATATCTTTCAGACAATAACATAGGAGTAACACCTCTATAAAAACGTAGGGGGATTTTACCCTCGTGAGGCTGTTGTTGGGATTGTGACCAATTTGAACATCAACAAGGGCTAAATTTATTATCGATTTCATAACTTGTACTGATGTAATTTATTATCTTTCTTTCAAGTTTTATAATAGCTAATATTTTTTTTTCTTTTGTAGTGTTTGGGGATCCTCTTATGACAAACATTGACTTGATAAGCCTTCTAAATTTCCCTACATCCTCATCCATTCAAATATGAAAATTGCATAAAATTACCACCTTGTCCTTACCTCAATTATCATTTTTCTATTGGTGGCAGATTAAGTAGATATGTAGGCGTCCTTAGACTTGATTGTGTCTTGCCTTAGGAACCCTAGAGGCTACGAGGGAAGCCTCCCTTATGTTGGATATATCCTTTGCTCAAAAGAGGGAAGTTGTTGCTTAGGTGACAATGGTGACATCTTTTGATGTTCCATTAGTCTTGGCACCTTCTGAAGGCTTTGCAATAAGTGCTATATTGTTTAGTAACAAACATCTAGGTGAACATAATGTCCACAAAATTGCTCATGGAAAATGACACACAATAGTTTCAATCAACAACCCAATCATCAATGTATGATTCAAGTAAACCATAATTCTGCCAAATAACGACTGAGTAGTAAACTAGGTGTCTCGTTGGAATTGCTCAAATCCTAAATCAATCATCACGATGAGATCAAACTCAAACAATTAATAGATGTCGCATAAAATATGACAACTAGCAAAAACTTGAAAAATGGCCAATTGGCAATTCATCACCAGTGATGAAATTTTTGCAATACTCTTGTTGTTGTCGTGGTCCCCCGTTTGGTGTTTTGTTTATCTAAGTCTGTAATATACATATTTTTGTTTCCCTTTTGGAAATTTTGTTTGTTGTTGTTGAAACTTGAAGTCTGACAATCACCATCCGTGTTCCCCCCTTTGATAGATGAAAGGTAAGAAGTCATGGGTTTTCACGTGGGTTACCCTAAACTAATTCATCACTTTTTTTTGTGGTCATGGTTGACCACTAAGCATTTCCACTTCATTGGTGGTTTCGATTTACCACAAACTATCTTCACTCATTAGTGTACCCCCTTAAGTTGTAAGAGAGTACCATTTGAGAGTCATTGACTCAATTTTCATCTGTGTACATCCCCCTCCCTTAAGATGTAAGGAGATTGAATGAATATCTATTGTAATATGTGTCTTGACTTAAGAAAGAATATGCAATAAGGTCGATTTAACCACTTGACTGTTGATGATCATTGCCAAGAACTAATCCACCCATAGTGAATCTTTAGTCTTGCATGTTTATTTAGTCTATAGCATCTGTCTGATGAATGATTATGCTTGCCAAAATGCTGACAAGGATGGAGATCAAAACATTGATCATCCATATGACTAACTCATTAACAATATTAGTGTTTGAAAAAATGGGGTATTCCCACACAAGACTGACACCTTCAATAACCACTCACACAACCAAATTAAAGATCAATCCATCGATGTTTTTACGTGGTTAAAACCCTCGAAGAGGGAAACAGTGCACAACCCCAACCAACGTGGCCACTTGAGGTAATATATTAATGCAAAATAAAATTATTTTACAAGAGAGTTTCTCACAATTGATCATTAGCAAAAGACCCTCCATGCTATTTAAATAGAGATCATGGACCAATCGAGTGCTAAGCCACGAATCAATGTAGTTGTTAAGATCGATGAGAATGAGTCATCGACACACTTTATGTCTAGAACATATCGTGACCATCACATTACATAAATACAAATGCATGCTAATGAATACTAAAGAAACAAAGTTTTACATAAAGACACATTAGACCAAGTTGATCTTAGCTAACTCCTAAGTGTCTAAATATCTTAACATTTGGTACTTAGCATTCAGATGTTGAACTAGAACATGTGAAGTTGAAACTTCTTGAAGGAATCCTACACTATTGAAGTGGGTTTGTCTGAAATAATCCAGAGTATGAAAGGTCTATTCCTTATCACATCCAAGTCCTATTTTGAGTTTGTTGTTTTTTATTTCTTCCCAATGTATAATAATGGGTTTGGAAAGAGTATGTTCAACACGTTCATTACTAACTTCTTCCTCATTTGAAACTACCTTTGGAGTTGTTTCACTAAGTTGATCACGTGTTGACTATTAATCATTATTAAATTCAAAAAATGGGTTGTTATGAACAAGTACTAGTTCAAAATGTTGAAGATTCTTTCAATGGAGTTCATCATGAAGAAGCTTTGATTGAGTTTGAACAAGTCTAACTTTAGCCCGTGACACTTGTAAACAAGTTAGAACTGATTTAAGAGTTTCTTTGTTGATTGAGATTGTGTTGTCTTCAATAGTGATTATTAGAGTGTTCAACAACTCTAATAATTCTTGAATTCGAGCCATTTTTAAAGACTAAATGAGGCCTCATTGTGAAGGCAGGTCCAGATTACAACTAACTTGTCAACAAAGAGGGATTCTTGTAACTCCACCCTATATACAATTCAATGACTCAACCAATTCATTTTAGACTCGAAAATGGGTGTCGGGTTCAACCAAGAATGCACCCAATAATTACAATTCAACTGTATTTCGAAAATATAGGTAAACTTACAAAAAAGATTATTTGCATGTTACAATTAATGTTGTTTTTTATCTTCAAATTTGAATGTTTCACTATGCATTGAGTCTAAAGTTCTCCTTTGACTATTAGCTTGATTTGTCCATTAGTCATATGATTTAAACCCTGATTACTTGAATATGATTTGCAGTTGCTTGATTTTGTGTGCTTGATTGGCATTAATTTGTGCTTGGATTGCATTAAGTTTCCTTATAGTCCATGCATGTAATGTTTTAAATGAAAAATTGCAATTGTTTTTAAGTGTCACAACTAAACATAAAAAATCAAATCAAGCAATAAAGTATCCACTATACACAAGCACAAAATGTCCTTGGACCTCCTTATTTGATTTCAGGCTAGGTATAGGATACATGAGCCAAATAAAGAATGATATTTTTATTATAAGGTATGGCATATGAAGTCTGGAACTAGATTTATTCTTTGAAGATCAATTACAAGCCTTTAACTTGTGTTTCTCCTTATAACCCCATTTCAAATTTTCAAACAAGTTTACCAACCTCCTCTTTTTACAAAAATATATCTAATCCCTTTAATAACCTCACTACAACATGTCCATTAGATGTAGCTTGGGTGGTTGGGAGGAATGATTGTTACCCTCCCCACCTAGGTTCAATTCCTTGTGAGTGACATGTTGTGCCCTTAACGGGTCTATAAGATGCTCTTGTTGTTGAGCCCCCAATATTCCGAAAAATACTCGGCCTCCCTATGTTCTCTCGCGGATTTGATCAGGGGGGGAGGTTCCGTGGATGTAGTGAGCTCCGATATCCGGTGCCATGAACCAAATGAAANAAAAAAAAAAAAAAAACTCATTACAACATATTTTGCAAAATATCACCCATGCTAAAAATCACTAGACTTTTTCTTTGCTAAAGATGAAATAACTGAGTTTATTTTCTCAAGGTGAGATAACTATTGCAAATGTTGTTTAAAGTGTAAGTTTACCACTTCAAACTACATCACTTAACCAAAAAAACCTTCCTTCAATGTTTACTTGTAGTGGTGGCTCGTAAGAATATAAATGAGGTTATCTTCATTTTATTATGTATGTGGGATAATGGATGTCAATAAAAATAAAAATAACAAATATTACCACTCACATTTCTTGGAGTGTTGTGCGCATTGAGTTATTTTTCTAATTGATGTGTAGGTTGTTTCTTCTTCTCGTTCTAGTTGGTGTGTGGACTCACTTCCTAGATCGGGCATGGGCATGGGATCGTGTTGTTGGCTTTTGCACAATAATGACTTGGGTTTCTCCTCTCTGGAATTTTTGTTTGGTTTGTGCAGATCTAAGGTCGATGAGCCATAAACAATTTTCCACCTCCAAATCCAAGGTCGTGGTCTATGGGAGAGGGAACTCACATAGAGGATTTGGAAAATTCATTGTGATAGCAGTGTGAGCCTCACTCTACTTGATTGCGTCCTGTTATGAGTTTTGTGATGTTGGGACTAGATTATTCTCCTAGATCTTTCAAGCATGAGTGTTCTCATGGATTGAAATGTCTCAATTGTCATCTACTTCTATATGTTGTTGGCCCAAGGTTCCATTCTCTAACCCTACAAAATCTAGGTGTTGGTACCCACAAGACATACAATTTTTTATGGCCATTGTTGTTGCATATACATGAGGCTTTCGATGAGATTTTAGTTTAAATCAACCATTTCAAATCTAGGGTTTTCTTCAAGGGAATTACTCTGGGAAACAATTTGTCATCACACAAGGTGGCCAAGTGAAGTATCCCAAGTTCAAGTTATTCAAATGGGCATGGGCCGCCGAAGGCAAAAAAAAAAATACAAGCACAAGGAGTGGAGGAGGATGCTGATTTTATGATCCTGTAGTAGATGGTTAAATAGAAGCTTCAATCTCACAGATCTATTTATTTGTTGTTCCAATAGGCCCCATAAAAGGAATATCTCTGTGATCATTTGGATGGATGCTTCATGCAGCCAAATAAAACAAATATGGACACTCTTTAAAAAAATGATTTGAAACCACTTGATAAACAAATTTGAAGCAACAAAAAAGTGGTCTACAATCTGAATTTTAAATCTAGATTTTGGTTGTATTCAGAGAATACAACCTAGGATAACTTTGTAGACTAATCAAGTGATTTCATAGATAGATCTTTGAACAAATCTATAAAAAACCAACATTAGGGATTTTTCATGGTTGCATACAACAAACCAATGATGTAAATATAGACATACCATGGAGATCTAGGCAGCGTGACTTCCCTCTCATGAATCTATGATATCAATCCCCCCATGGAAAAACTACCATACACAATTAACAATTTCAGATTGCAAGTGTTTTTCCTGAATAACAAAAGAAATAACTCCTTGAAGACATTCCATTGTTTGATGAAGAAAGATTGATGTAGCTTGTCTAGTTGCTCGTCTTTTGTTGCGTGTTCATCTCAACATCATTAAATATACCTTTCATGGATGACTATCGTGAAGATATCATGCCCTGCAGACAATAAGAGCTGTAATACCATGTTAAGAAATAAAACATAAGAACTTGGAAGAAAAGGCCTTAAGCCATATTCTCTTCAATGTACAATATTCATTCCAATAATACAATTTTATAGTACATGAGTGAAACCACCTCATAAACTAGATTTTCTTTTACATCGATACCTCATTAGAAGATAAGGCAAGGAAGAGGCAAAATAGGATCTAACACGCACTTAGAAAAAAAACTATATCTCATAATGTGAAATACAACAAGGTGGTGTAGGACTTCATGATTGTATAGGAGTCACAAACTAACACCCTACAACTTCAAGCCCTTCAAAGATGAGGTACTATGTGATGTTTCCGCACTTTATGTTTGTGATTTTATTTTTGGAAAACCTTATACGTGGAAATTCCATTTTATTTATGAGTCTAGGCCCCATAGCATTACTCTTACTTTGGTATGTCTGCTCCATTGTGTACTAGAGGTAGTTATGACTACCACAATTTCCTTGATCTTAACAAAGCAATGCAAGAAGGTAATCTCTCAAACCAAGAGTTTTTTCCTCTTCTTGATTTGCTTGGAAGGTGAATGGAAGATCACCACAACCATCACAATCTTTGCATGGGGTCTCTCTACACGATAGAAGCAAGTGGACAAGATAGTGGAAGAATATAGAGATATATTTTCTTTGTTTGTAGGGGTACCTCTACACTGCTAGGTTAAGCATTCAATTGATTTGGTACCTACTGCTCCTTTACCTAATAGCCCAATATCCAAATGCTCTCTTTTAGACAATGAAGAAATCAAATGCTAGATTCAAGAATTCATCTAAAAGGTCCACATTTGATGAAGCTCCTCAACTTACGAGAGTCCAATTGTATTGGTGAAAAATAAGGATGGATATGGAAACTCTGTATAGATTAGAGAGATTTGAACATAATCATAGTCAAGAACAGTCCAATCCCTTAGATCAATTATCTTCTTGATCAACTCAAGGGTGCCAAGTTTTTTAGTAATATCGATGTGAAGTCAAGCTACCACCAAGTACTAATTGACCAATAGATGTATGGAAGACCAACTTCAAGTATAAATAAGGCATTTTTGAGTGGTTGGTCACGTCTTTTGGCTTAACTAATTCTTTGACAATGTTCATAAGGATGATGGACGATATCTTGAAATTGTTCACAAATTCTTTTGTCATCATATATTTGGATGATATCCTCTTCTTCAATGAAAATCAAGAATAACATTTGTAGCAAATTCAATAGATCATAAGCACCCTACGATAGTATAAATTATATGAAAATCTAGAGAAATTATCATTTGGCATCCCGAGAATTCAGTATCTGAGATACATCATGGATGAACATGGTGTGCGTGTGGATCCAACCAAGATCTGAGTCATTCATGATTGGTTGGCCCCAATGACTTTAACAGAGCTTCGTAGTTTCTTAGGCCTCTCCAACTTCTAGGGATGGAGATGATCATCCACACTGATCATAAACCCATACAGTTGATGCAGATACAAGGGTAGTTACATAATTATTTCCATCATAAGTGATCCATGTGACTACAACAATTCCACTTGAAGAGTCAAGTACAAGAACGGTAGCACAAATCATGCTGTAGATTGTCTCAATCAACCTTCGATTTTGTCATTGACCACAATGCTCAACTCTTTTGGACCTTATATCTTCTTGTGGCCCCAATTGTATGACAACAAATTAGACTTTATTGTTACCTATCGAACACTAGGTGTAGGTAAACTAGTCTTATATTTTCATCTCTAGGATGAACTTTTATTCCATTTGGGCCATCTCTAAGCTCCTTCAAGCAAGTGTGAGAAGTTGGTTTCAAAGGTGCATTATAGTTAGATAGCGAGGAACTTCAACATGGAGAAGAAAGTGGTAATGCTATAAATTTACTTCTACTAGCTTAATCTCTAACAATATTTGACTAGGTATATTAAATTGTTGACTCCCCGTGCCATTGCCAAACCTGCCATTAAGACGCAGAGGTTGTAAACTCCTTTGCCTACTCTAGATAAACTTTGGTACTTTGTCTCTATGGGCCATATATTTGACTTTCCTTCAACCAAGCATGGCAACAATTGTGTATTTGTGGTTGTTTATAGGTTTTCTAAGATGGCCATTTTGACACCTTGGAAGAAGAGTTTCACAACAAAGGACACTACTAAACTCTTCTTTGTGCGTGTTTGGGTTCATTTTCGGCTCCCATGGACTGTTATTTTAGATAGGGGTAGTAGGTTGCATAATACTTTCCAGTCAAACCTATGGTCGATGATGGACATTAAGCTGACTAAATTGATTGCCTAATAGAGACAATCAATATGATAATTGTGCATATACAACAAATTTACAACTCTAAACATCCACGCACATGGGATGATAGCCTTCCTTATGTTCAACATAGCTATAATAGAGATTTTCATAGCTCTATTGGCCAAAACCCTTTTTTGGTGTGCTCGAGATTCCAACCATTGGCCCTTATTGAGATAGCTCTACCCATTAATCTACATATAAAGAATCCTCCCATGCTTAGATTGAGGTCGATAGAGTAGCCAAATTTATTTAATGGATCCAACACATCTAATAATAATTCCATAGTATTTTTTAGAAATCAAATGCCAAGTACAATTGGTGCAATGATCAGTGTCGGGTTTCACACAAGCTTCACATGGGAGATAAGGCATGGTTGCATTAGCATAAAGAACACCTCACAAGCTCCACCCACTTCAATACAAGCCTTAGAACATCATGAAAGTGGTGGATGAGAATGATTTTGAATTAAGTATGCCCCCTTTCCTTAACTTACACCTTGCATTTAATGTGGATATGCTTCAACTATATTTTCCACCTCTCTTGGACACTTCAGAGGTAGTCAAGAACTTAGCCCTTATAGAACTGAATCTTAATTGCATTAAGAAAGTGACAATCGATTGGATCATGGATACCAAGATGAAGGGCACCCACCCCTAGAACATCCAACTCTATTGGGTTGTCAAAGTGGGGCAACTCCTTCAGTAGAGCAAGTGGCTCACAAGGAGTCAAATTCAACAAAAGTTTCCCCATTTCATGGAGGATCTTGATGCAATTGGGGACCATTACTTCTTAAGAGGGGATGACTAATCTAGGTGGATATTGGTGGCCACTCACCCATTCTACTGACTTAGAATGGTTCCACATCTTCATAATTTCACTACATTTTTTAAGCCCTGAACTTTCGGTGCATTTTTCGGGCAATTCCTTCGCATTTTTAGTAGTTGACATATGCTACACAATCAAAGTGCCAAACACTTAGAACATGTATTAATATTTGTAACAATCCAAGAAATTCCCTAAATAGAGTTTGTATGCAAAATTTATGGCCCCAAAAGGTTGACATACCAACTAGCCTGCTTGGGGCCAACAATTCTTTTGCCACATCATTTCCTAAGGTCAGGGTTTTGGATCTTTTTCCATATCAGGGAATCATATTTTATGTTAAAGGTAATTTTGTAATGTTTTCTTACGAATTAGTGTAGCCAACACATCTCTCTCCAAAGATAAGCTACCACCATTGTAGCTAGTTTGTATTGCTTTGCATTTACATTATTTTTCTATTTCATTCATTAATAAAATTTGGGTTACACTGTATAACTACACACTCTGCAATATCTCTGTGTGTTTCCATTTATATTTCCACCTTCATTTTGTTCTCTACATAATCTAGATCAAATGCAAACATGAATGCAAGGGGATGCAAAACAAGACATAATAATACTATTATGTATCTCAGTTTCCAATTTACATAAAATGGGACACAAAAAGGACACTGGAACCATATATTGTAGTAGTATATACACATTCACTAGATTATGGTGTAAAATACAATAATGCTAATAACATAAAAAATGAAGATGAATTCACAATCATCATATGCATTATTGTGATAAAATTGGGCAGTAACTCAACTTTGATACCTCTAAAAAGATAGAATTGTACAACAATTTATGGATAACATGAGGCTTATAAGCGCAAATGGATAGCTTGGTTGGTTCAACCCTTTGTATTAAGGAATAATGCCTAGGGAGGTCATGGTATCCATTTCCACAAAGCCTTGTGGGGGTTAGTAGCCACTATTATGGTTGGCGAGTAATATTATCCCTTATTTGAAAAAATAGGGAAGAGGGGGGAATCCGCAAGGCACTGGCAAGGTACCAACTTCCTCACTCATAACACCTAATATGTAGGAGGGTAAGGGGAATTTAGTTTTTTGAACAAAAAAGGTGAAGTTTACTACAACACACGATAATGTATAAATGATTCAGCTACAACCATCATTGGCCCATTTACAATCTCATGGTGGTGTATAAAATAATCTACCCCTTGGGAAATATAAAATAATTTTATCCTAAATTACATTAATTTGTAGAATTTGGAAGGTAAAGAGACCAAGAGAAAAAGACAACCTGATTGTGACTGTTGGGATCTTACATGCTAATGTTCAATGAGTTGTCATCCACATTAGTGCATTCACTTTGAGTTGATTTGTATGGATTTGTGATCAAAAGTACACATTGAGGTAGCATGATAAAGTTTAAGCATAATCAAACTCTAGGGTATCACAATTTGGTTGCAATGCCAAAATTGCACAAACATGATATACACATTTTCACGACATTATCACTAAATTACTACTCATCTGCACATCAAAGATGACGACTACAATTTGAATCTTGTGCTAATTATTCTACACAAATTTGTACCCTTAAAAAAATGACCCACTTTGCATGTCTATACTTGGATAAATTTCTAGAATGGATCTCTCTTTTGCACAAACTCTAGTCATGGACTTGGTTGATCTTTGACTCATTTTAGGATCACTCCTACTTTCTAAGGAGTACGATTGGGGAAACTTAGTTTAAATATGCACTGTTGTAACCCTTGAGATTTTTCTGGCTAGGAAACTATGTCAATGCATCCATTAAATTAATTGATTTGTTTTTTTTAGTTGATCTGTCTTAGAACATAGTGTTTTGTTTCTTTGTTTGGGCATGTTTTACCAGTATTAGAATATATGATAGATAAATATTCGAAGAAAAAGTTTCTTTGTTTCAGTCACCTTTAAATCTGTAAAGATGACGACAGAAGAAATAAGAAGAAACAAAATTGAATAATGAAATAATGTATCTATGATAAATACTATTTAACTTTTAGATAGAAGAAATGATCATTAAATATGTATCTAAACCAGAGTAAGATTTGAATAAAAAAGAATAATAACATAACATACAAAAAGGAATAATAACATCCGAAAAGGAATAATAACATTCAAAAAGGAATAATATCATACAAGCACGTGTCATCTTAATACTTACAATATATCGAAGAAATTTGTGACCTTTAAAGACACCTTTGTAGTAAATGATGGTAGTAGTCGTACTAAATCATCACATTCATAGCAATATACACATTTAAGAAAAAAATTAAGAATATGGAAATGACATAGAAAAGAGAGTTACACAGATTGAAACATCGAAGTTTGAATCTTTAAAACTTGTGAAATTTTATTCCAAAGATAGTCCTTCAGGGCTCCAAGAAAGAACCCTCTACATCAAATATTTCACAGAGATTTATACATTTAGGTCAGAACCAAAAATTGGTTATTTGATCCTTTTTTTAGTATTTAGATTACAAAAGGATCTCTGATTCACAAAAATAGGAAACAGTTAGAAGATTTGTTAACTATATTGAATTGCTTTGATGAATCATCTAATTATCAAATGGAGAAAAAGATTCAAATTGTCACTTGAAGGATATCCATAAGATTTCATCCGTTTGTAGGCAATATCAAGATCTACGTATTTTTCATACATAGGTGGATTTGGAAACAATTATTTGATTTACCAAAGTAAATGAAAACCATCCATCAATAAATCTACAATGACTCGGCCTCTAAATTTATCAGACATCCCTTGAAACTTTGAATCATTTTCTCTGGCTATGAACATATTTTTTCTGTATTCTTCAAATGGCAACAATTTCCCTTTGTCAGTCCAAGCTAGAGGCAATCCCATCTTTATCAATTTCTCAAATCCGGTGGTGAACAAATCAACATCTCTCTTCATAATGATGCATTTATCTTTAGTTGTTTGCAACAAATTTCTTTTAGTAAAAATTCTTTTAGCTTCCATGACCATTTTTGTCCTATCTTGAATGCCTTTGCTTTTGAGTACTTCAATGGAATTTGAATTTAGGAACCTAATAATTTGGGTAGCAACCTGAGGTCTTGATCCCAATTACAATTGAAAAATAATACTTAGGGTAATCCATTTAAGCTTTGATATTAAATTATAGCTGATTAGTTTTCTCAAGGTTAAACCTTAATCATAAAAAAATCAAATATATAAATTTTACCTATAAGAGAAGGTAAAATTAGAATTGAAGGGAAATTAATTTTAGAGTATTCTCAAACATGTAGACATACCTACTCTATTTTTAAACAAAAACAAACATCATCCCTTGTGTTTTCTAACACATTGATTGCCCCCACTTCAAAGTAATAAAGTAAAATTTAAAGGAAGACGGTGAAAGGAAATTCAATTTGATTGCCCCCATCTTGCTTAAAAGAGAGGAAGAAAGGAAATTCAGAAATGATTGCCCTCATCTCAAATTAATGAAATTATAAAAATGAAGAGGTGAAAGGAAACTCAATTTGGGGCATGCAACTAACTTCACCGAGGCTATGGACACTTGTTGGCAGTGAAGCAATATTTTTAGATGTCTGTAGAAGTTGTTTCTACATATCTTTATTGTTACTCTATTATTAATTCTTTTCCAATAATTTATGTATCGTTATATGATTAGGTCTCATCTAAAATAAATCGAAATATTATTTTACAACTTTGAGTTAAGACAAAATCAATTATAAATCTAATATTTTAGCTAAATTTAAACTGATTATTTTAGACAATTCTTGAGTAAATTCTAATAAGGAAATTATTTATTAGCCTTTCTTGAAATCTTTTATCATATCTATTTTTATTTATTGACAACTTTATCACTTCTTATATAAGATTTATTATAAAAGAAAGGATTTTTAATTTTATATGTTTTTTTGAGAATAATGACTCCATTGCCCAATAATAAAAACAGTTAATATGCATGTTCTTTAATACCTCGTAGAGAGACACAATCCCCAGATAAAATCTAATATTGTAACATAAGTTAAAATTCTAAATTTTTATTAAAATAAACATTTATTTTTTTTTTCCTTTTACATTTTGATCATTCAACATTTTTTTATGCTAATTTGGATTTACTCAAGATGGTTTTGTGTCACCATTTGCTTAAACTTGAATTCTCATAATGATTTCGACACTTTTGAAATGGTTTGGTTTTCAATGCATTAAGAAATCAAATGTGCATTCTCACGCATTAAATTAATTTGATTAAAAGTTAGTTCTTTAAAAGTTTAATCTCCGTCTTGAAATATTATGTGAAATGAGCATATGATTTTCAAATTAAGCAAAGCATCAATTCTTACTCATTCACTAAATAGAATGCCTTTTGGTTTTTAAAATTATGGATTATTGTCATGTTTTAGCTTTATTCTATTTTAATTGGAAAATTAATGCATTGAAATTACAAAATATAATTGAAAAATAATAAAATTAAAATCCATATTATTTCTAAACCAAACCATTAAAAAGTGGATCACATTATAAGAAATAAATTGAATGAGTATTTAAAAACATAGTATAAGAAAACAAAAGCATATAGTCTTGGTCAAAAACATTAAAAAAAACATTTATATTATAATTTAGGTTCTTTTTATTTATTTTAATTAGCTTTACCTAATTTGTTTCTAAAATATTTAAATAAAATGCAATGTATTTTAATTTTAATTTTTGTAATATGTTTTAATAAACTTTATGTTAAGTCTTAATAAATTTATATAGTGTTGATTTATTATTAATATTAATAAAGTGTGTTTTGTAAGGTTAATCGTGTTTAGGGCACTCCCCATGTTTGATTAACATAAAAAGGGTGGGCAACCTAACTATGGTATTGAGTAATGTTAAAGTTACCCACAAGTTGAGTTAGGGACCCCATGGTTGACAAAACACTAAGAGACCCCCCCCAAAATGCATAGGAAGCCAACATGTGGTAGTTTTAAAGCAACGAACTTCAGGATCAATTTCTGACTAAATGGAGATAAACCTGAAAAAAATAAAACACAATTTTTGGCAGAATGGCCTAAATTAGATGACATGCAGGCATATTTTATAAATGATGAAGGATTTGGGAGATTTGGGCATTTTTATAAACACAATTTTCTCAAATTTCGTGAATAGTCGGTTTTTCCCAAAACGCCCAATGCCAATTGGATGCCCAGTTGGTATTGAGGAGGAAAATGGTACAACACATTGACTTGAGGTGCCAAGAGATCCAAATTCCTCTTCAACATAATTCTATTTTGAAAATCCAAATCCAATTTTCCAGGCAATGGTTGAGCAACCAAATCCAGAATTGAAGTCATCGATTACTCAACATTTAGAGATTATAAAATCAACATCTAAAGACATAAGAGAGGAGGTAGATTAGGAGATTTTTTGCAGCAAAATTGTGTTCATTTTTGTAATCCTGATGGGCCACACATATTGTAAACTTCTCAGATCTAAAGGATAGTTCCTTGGATTCATATCTTGAATGAAATAGAGCCATGTTTTCCTCATCGTTTACAGTGTTAATATTTCTTACACTTCCATTCCTTTTCTTTGTTCTATATTTGCAGTTTCTCTTTATTATATGTTAAAGTAAAAGTCTATGTTGTGTTACAACTGGTTTTATGTTTTCTGTTTCATAGAGTATCCAAGAAAAATAAAGAATCTTAGAGAAAGGATTTTGAGTTTCATCAACCCTTTCCTCTGTACTTTATATACATGATTATCTACATGCAAATTACTTGTTTAAATATTAAGATGAATTCATAAACTTTATGCTCAGATTTTATTTAGACAACATTTGTTGCTTTGCTGGATTGAATGTTTAAAATTGCTCAATAGATTAACTATTCTTCCATCAAAGATCAACAAAGGTTTGTTGTTGAGTCTGGGAATTATTGTTCCATTCATTTCTCCCACCTTTCACCTATTTGATATCGTGCCATGTTCTTCGAGACTCCATGCCCAATAGATACCCTTTGATTATCTGAGATTTATACATAGTTTTCATTCAAGTATTATGCCTTTTCTATTTCTCACCCAGTCCACCAACCCTTTACTTTTAAATCTGACACCTGTGCTTAATGTAAGAGATATTTCTTAGTGATAGTGAGCAATTAGTTTATTTATCTATGAGGGATCCCCCTCTGGTTCAAGGGTCAACTTGGATCTAAAGTCGGTCCAAAGATGTCTTGGCATGGTTTCTAAACAGCCGTAAACCATCTCAAGTTACAACATGCACCAAAGTATACCACCTATTGATGGACGAGTATCCTTTAAACACAAGTTTGTAAAGTTTTAGGGTTTGTATTCATGTTTGATTGTAACACTACCAAGTTTACCAAATTGCTTCTTGGAAAGACTTATCACATGAAAGGAAGAAGAACAATGATGAACTCTAAGATACAAAAATCCAACACATAGAAATTGGAAAACCCATATGAGAAAAGGGAGGTTTTAAGATGAAGAAACACCCACTCAAGTTTTACACCAATCCAATCAAGAGTTAATGTAGTCTACTCCTCTTCAATGTTTAGCTTAGGGGAAGGACTACTTTGTATAAGACATATATCAACTCAATATAAATGGATGGGAAGTAGTAAGTTGTTGAGGGCATGGGCCAATGACCCAAGACAATTAGACACTCAACACATTAAAGATCTTCATTGTAACGTCCTGTTTCCCCCGGTCTGTAAATATAACTTTATTGGTCAGGAACTATGGCAAAACTCAAAGTGTGAATGTTTGATTTGGCGGACCTTTGTATAAAGGTCGATGAATGTAAATCCTATTATTTTAATAGAAAATGAATATGTATTGCATGACTGCTATGAAGGGGATGTGCTAAGAGATAGATCACGATTGCCAATGAAAAGGTGGTGGAGGGGACCCAGAATGGTTGTGTTAACCTCCACCGAGCTAGTACCATACTGGATTTAAATTTTCTCAAGATCAGAACAACCCTCTCAATAGAAATGAATTCCCGTCAGGCTGGTAGGTGGGAAGGCCTCCTTAAGAGTTAATGAGAGGATGAGGGTAGACTTCCCACCTGTAAGGCTTCCGGACATGACCACAGACGGGGGAATTTGAGCCCCACACAATCTTGTTGAGGAAGGGAAAGAAAGGAAGGGTGGTGTGGGCAGAGAGGTGGTGGAGAGCGCAGAGACGGGAGCAGAGCTCTCGGGTCCGAGGAAGGATTGAAAGTGAACAAGTGAGTTCTGATCATAGGGCATAGGGAGACAGAGCTAGGAGAAGGAGAGTAACCTTCATCCTTACCTATTCCTGTATGGGGAAAAGGAGAGTAATCTTCATCCCTGACTTCCGTTGAGCTGGAAGTAAGAGATTGAATCTCAGAGCATCGTGGTCTAAGCTTGGGGGTGGCCAGTGATAAATCCATTGGGAGTGACTGAGCTTATGGTTGGGTGGAAACAAGCACCCCTCTCAGTAGTCGCATCACACATTATGGTTATGATAAGTGTTTTTTTGCCTTGAGCTTTAAATTTGAAATAATGGTTGCATGCTTGTTTTTATATGCTTGTAAATGGTTTCTGCATTGAATGATTAAATTAAAAGTATGTGTTTGTTCCTTGAGAACTTTTACATCTGCTTGATTTTCCTTAGGCTCTAGTTTAATTCCTCAAAAGCACCTACCCCAGGGAGTTTCATCACCGTACTAGAGTCGAGTGAGTACTTCCCTGATCGCGGAGGTTGACTCCCACAATCACTGCGAGGACGAAGTTTATTAAGCTCAGGAGAGGTAGTGCAAATATGCATAGGTTCTCTGTGAAGCAAACAAAGACTAAGAATCACCTAAGTTCTAGACTAGATGAAGGAACGCAAGAGTTGTGCAGAAGACCCTTCTAGGTGTTAATTCTAGGAGAAATAGCGCAACACTCTTAAATCCTTCATAACTGACGAAGCTCAAGAAGGATAGCGAGATTCAGGTATCGAAAGGAAATACCCTTTTGATTGGAAGATGAACAGATGAGACCCATTTGGGAGGACCCAAGGTCTGTCACGACTGCTGGATTTGAAGAAGGAGAGCAGGCGTTAACGCCTCGACTACTTCAGTCTTCGCAAGTTCGCACATCGGGAGAATCGCACGTTGGTGCAACTAAACTTCCGAAACTAGAATTTGCGAGGTGATCTGGATCATTGGATTGAAGAAGGTCGTGGACCGTCGATCCGACGTGAATGGATTAACACAAGGAGTACGTGGGAATTCGAAATTCCCTAAGGACCCAGCTGTAGAGGAGAAGATCTGGACTATCGAAATCCACGTCCAGACAACGAGAAGTGAGCGCAGGAGGAAAACGGATCTGAGCCGTCAGATCTGAAACACGTGGACCAACAGTCATTGGATGCAGAGGAAGGTGCACGAGACAAGTTCTGAAATCATTGGGACCTCCCATCGGAAGGGATGTGTGGCGAGAGATCAACATTTCGCTGACTCGTAGGAGGGAAAAGTCAAAGAGGGAAGTAGCGAGAACTCGCGATACGCGAAGTTCCAATGCGCTTTAGAGTTAGGCCCCGGGTCATAGTGAATGATCACATGGACGGAGGCCAAAGGGGGAGCTAAGGAACATTAACCCTTTTCGGAGGTCGAGAGTTGGAGGATTTGGGGCGCCCTGCATCGAAAGTTTCAAAGTCGCGAAATGCGACACGCCGTTAGGTTAAGCCTGTGGTCATGGGGAATGGTCACTTGAGTGGAGGGAGCGAACGGTCGTAAAGCCCTTTTTGGAGCTTAGGAGTTGGAGGATTTGGGGTGCCTTGCATCGAAAGTTCTGAAGTCGTGAAACACGACGTGCTTTTTGGGGCTCAACCGATGGTCATAGGTGGTGGTCACATGGAGGAGGATACGAGAGGAGCTAGCCAGTGCTAAGCTCTTGTCGAGAATCGGTTATCGGGAGAATCGAGGTGGCTCATTCGCAAAGTCCCGATACGCAAGATTGCGATGCGCCTTTTCATAGGCGTGTGGTCACCGCCGTGGTCACGTGGGGTAGAGGCTTGCGCTTGGTGATTAGTCACATAAGCATAGTTCATAAAAGGACCTATGGATTTGTTCATTAGGTTCCAGCAGGGAAATGAAGAGCTTCTCTAGCTCAATAGAGTTAAGAACGATCCTTGACCAGGAGGTCGGACTGGTTCCCTGACCTTCCAAATTAGGAACCATGAATGGAGTTCCTATTCTTTAAGAAAATCAAAGAAATTTATGCCCCGTCGTGGGTGTGTTACAAAATTGTATCAGAGCATGGTTACAACACTTGACCTGCTTCGGCTCACGGACGAGTTGCTTAAAAACTCTATTTAGAGTACTTGTAAAAGAACGACACTCTACCTTACCTCTTTCTTAAAAAATCTGATTTAAAATTGTTATTAAAGAAAGGAATGAAACTTCCTACTATTTGTATGCATATAAGAAATTGAATCATGTATTGTTCATGAACTAATAGACTGTTAGCTAACAATAAGTGTTTTTGTCAACACTCGATCAGTCAGTAAATCACGGGAAAACTCCAATACTAAAGGATGGTGACGTGTCATGAAGTGGGGGATGGCTCCCACAATAGAGATGAAGAATCTAATGAAAGGAGGGTAGTGGAAACCCCTCCAGATCTGGCTGAAATTGTAAGGAGCATAAAGGCCGAGTTACAGAGTTTCAAGGCTGACAATGAGAGATTGATAAAGGATCAAGAGAAACAAACAGAAATTAACACAGTCTTGCTACAAAGCTTATCCGACATATAGAGGCAACTGCAGCATGAACCCACAACCAGTCATGCGGACTGACGACACAAGAAGAGAAATTAGAGTCCACCCGAGACCCAAAAACATGACTCCATAAGCGATCCCACTAGGAGAAGTACCACGAAGAAGGTCCAACCTGGAGGCAGGGGACACTCATTGGGAGAGTCCTCTGAAAAAGAAGCTGACAACTCCGCAGGATCTTCTAGTAGCAGGGCCAACTCACATTCTCAGAGGAAAGGAAAGATATGGAAGTGTTCCAAAACCCGTGGTCCTGAAGAGTTCAAGAAAGACAAGCCACCCTCTTTCGACGGATAGATTAAGAAGGGGGAAGAGGCAGAAGCTTGGCTGCTTGGTTTAAAGAAGTATTTCAGAGTCCATGACTACTCTGAAAACTTGAAGGCTCGAATAGCTATCTTCAACCTGAATGGGAAGGCTTCCATATGGTGGGAAGACCTTAGGAATGTGAAAGGAGTCCATGAGAAGGACTTGTCATGGAAACAGTTTGAGAAATACTTCAGGAAG
>ML778205.1:303022-325265 GCA_009831015.1 Picea engelmannii
AATTGTATCGCTTAATTCCTAAGATTATTATCTTTCGACAAAAAATATTCATTACTTGTATTTAGTTATATTAAGTTTCATTGTTCAACATGTATTTCCCAACTAAATCGGCAGGGACTGCGTTGCCATGCAACCCTTGTTAAAACAAGAGTGGTGAAGATCAACAAACGTGCTCAAAAAAAAAACAAAAAACCCAACCATACGCACAAGATAGTCAAAAGATTTAACAAATACTATAATCATCATGTACTACAAGATGGTCTTCCAAATTCCATCATTAAATGCATTATACGAAATAAAAACAATAAATAAATGTTGCTATAAAAATCATCAAATACAAATTACTATTATAATCAATCAATAAAAATAAATAAAAAAACAAACATAAAACCCATAATCTTTGAAACAACAAAATTTCAATTATTATTTAATAACTAGAGTCTATGCCATTTATAATTCCTTATCATATATGTCGCTATATTCCCAATAATTTTTTGCGTTAAAGTCATGTGCATAAGTGAACATGAATTCCTTTTCTTTTCTATATATAACATTCTAATAATAAAAGCAAGAGTCAAATTTCATATCTTCGTCAAAGTTCACGTCTCATGTTTGGAAAAGTAGAATAATTATTTTATGGTTAGTGTCTAAATTAATAAAATATAGGTAATTTTTATATTATAGTTATGAGAATTAGTTTAATTGGTCTAAAGTTATATGTGAGATCTTTTTTGCTTGTTGTTTAGATGGGTTTAGTTTTTTTTTATCTTTTTGGTTAAATCTTATAATTAAGTGGATGATTTACGGCATTTATCATCCACAAATCATAAAGAAGTATTCAGAAAAAATTCAGCAAAGATTTTCTTGAAAAAAAATAATTCTTACATTACAAAATTTAAAACTAATGTATTCATACTAAACAAATATAATTCATGTATGACAAAATTTCATATTTTTATTTTTATATCTACCATCACTATCTTTGTAATAATGTATTATTTTATTTTTCATAATTTATAAAAATAAATAATAATTTAGATAAAATGATAGATGAGAATTGTAGTGATAATTTTACAATGTTCTATAACAAAAATATCATGAGATAAAAATATTGGTTATGCAAAAAGGGAACAAAGTCTTGGAGACAATTTTAATAATGTCTCCAAACTTACAATCAATAGAAAGTACACCCATACCTATAAAGTCTCTTCAAGAGTCAATTGTTTATTTCCATTCAATGCTAACTACCGAATTTATTTTATTGAACTCATGTGAATCGACATGGAATGAAAATTAAGTAAGATAGGGCGAGCCAATATCAATCTTGGTTCTTTTGCTCCTATCATTACGGGCTTTAAATATATAAAACTTGATTTGAGATGTTAAAATACTTTGACATCAATAAAAAACAAGATAGAACATAAAATAGTTAGTAATAATACATATATGAAAATTTGTATATATTCATAATTATAATTATTAGATAAAAAACAATAATGTTTTCTAAATACATTCAAAATATATTGATCATGTTAAACAATAATATTTTGTACAAACATCATTTTCAACAATCACATATTTTACAAATTTCATTATAATAGTCATATTTGTATAGGAGAAGTAATACTCCTTATCCCACAATAAATACATTTGTGTTAATTCATTGTGGTTATTCAAACTCTTCTACTCATTTTGAAGGTGAAGGTGCTTCTTCAAGTTATTGTATAGATGAAAAAGAAGAAGCTTGCGTTGTTTTTGAGTTATTTTCTTTTAGAAAAGGAGTTGAAATGTTGTGTTCTATAATTTGTCGTCTCGACATTTTGATCACCATTATAGGATCATTTCCACAAGTAATTAAATTACTCAAAGGAATGAATAGGCCAATGAAGATATAAATAATCATGTTTGAAGCTTAATTATTAGAGAAGTAAGGTTGGCTTATAAAATTAACCCTTCCTCCTGCGATAATTCTCTTTTTAAAACTATTAGAGTAATGAGGTTGGTTTTGTCAAAATTAAATCATAATAATAATAATAATAATAATAATAATCTATTTTTAAGGTCATGACCAAGCTAGACACCAAATTGGTGTATGAGACCCCCTTCTTTGTGGGACAAGGGACCCCCTTTGCGCAATGATTTGACTACTAAAGTCCACAGGGGTATAAAAACCCTACCCTCCTCTAGATTTGAACCTGTGAACTCCAAGGAGGAAACACATGTTTTTAACCAACCCTATAATAGTGAATTATACATAGTTATTGTTGCGAAGAAGATGTATAACATGTTTATAGGTATTTCTAAGTTTAAAGCCATCACATCTATTGATATTATTCGAGTTTTTCTCTATTTCCAATGATTCTCTGATCTTCCTTTTCGCATAATGGTCTACTTTCGAAATAATTTTCACATCCTCTAAGCAAACTTGGTGCTTGTTATTTTCCGAATGTTTGACTAGAACAGATATCTTAGTTTTGTTATTTCTGAGATCTACGGTATGCTCTTTTATTCTAATATGGAATTCTCTACTAGTCTCTCCAATATATTATTTTCTGCAAGGACAAGGGATGGTATACCTGCCACTATAAGTCTTTAGGTTTATTGGGTCTTTGGCTATGTCCACCATACGCTTGATTGTGACAGGGGGACAAATGTGAGTTTTATATTTCCTTTCTTTAAGATCCTAGTGAATTTTTCAGTGGTCCCCTTTATGTAAAAGAGGGTAGGTTTTTTCCCTTCCTCCTCATTGCATTGTATTAGATGAGGTCTTTTCACTTTTATAACCACTCAATTAATTGTTCTTTCATCACACCCATTATTATTTAATACCTTGGAAAGATGGCCCAACTATTGCTCCACATTATTTGTGTTAGAGATTTTGATGGCCTAAGTTACTAGAGTGTTAATAACACCTACTTTTTGCATAGGATAGTGATGATAATTGGCATGTAAATATCTATCAATGTTTTTTTTTTTTTCCCCTGGTAAACCTCATGATCCAAAGAGCCAATCTCGTTCTTGGTGACGTGAACATCCAAGAATGGTATAAATTTGTTCTATTCCACCTTTATTGTGAATTTGATATTATTATTTTGGTTATTCAAAGGTTTGAAGATTTTATTAAGACTTTCGTAAACTCTTTTATGTCATGGTGGAAGCCCACAAGTTAATAGATTATGGTGATGGTGACCCTTCGAGTCCTATATTAGTTTTCAGATCTCACCAAGAGTTGATTGATATCTAGAGAAGTACAAAGTCAATAAATGAAGGCATGTCTCTAGCTGGCTTAGATTAGAGTGATTTGATTTTGGTGCAAGGTGGAAGCCATGCAGGAATGAAAACTGCTTAGACGGGATAGACCAAACAAGGGTCATTAGAGCCTAGAAAAAGGAGGTTAAAGATATTCCAATATTGTCCTCATCAATGGAAAAAGGGTTTTGTCAATGAGAAGATGCTAGGGTTTCTCCTCCTTTATCGGTTTCATCCACGTGAAACGTAGTTTTTTGCATGGTGTTTTTCCTCATACAACTAATGATCGTGAGATTTAATTACAAGGGTTGGGAGATATTGGGCTTTGCACAAAGAACCACAGGGTAGAGGGGTTTCTAGTATATAAAAAGAAGGATGTCCAGGGGGGGACTCAATTCCATAGGAGGATTCAAGAGAGCGAAGATATAGAAAAAAAGAACAAGTGGATAAGAGTAAAGCTATATAAAGTCAAAATGGTAGTTGGAATGGATGTGGGGATGTTTTATATTGAAGGGATAATGGAGAAGGTGCTTGTAGGGGGATTTATGGGGGAAAATGTAAATGGAAAATCCTTGAAACTATGGATGGAAGAAGCTTGGAGGTCGATTTTAGGATATATACTCGTATTTCATTTGCTAGTTCATGGTTGGATCCATTTCATGGTAAATAGCAGCAATGATACGCAATATCCTCCAAAAATATTGGTTATGGGCCTCCTCTAGACTAAGCCCAAGGAGATGGAAGCCAAGCTTTGATCCCAAAAATGAGCCATCTTACTTGCAAAACATTTAGGTGTTGCTACTAGGACACCCACTAGAATTGAGGAATAAAAGCATTCAAGAAGGAATAGGGAATTATTTAGGATGGTTTATTATCTTGGGGGAAATTGATGGAACAAAGTAGAATGTAGGGAAATTTGAGTACCCTACATTCGAGGGTTTGTTGGTAGAATTAGAAACTAGATGACATAACAAAATTGACAGAAATATATAAATGTTCTTCTTGTTAGTATTAGAAATAGAATTTAGTTATAAGAAAATGTGAAAGTTATAAATAATAATAAGTTTGTATGGAGCCTATGGGGATTTAAATCCTTTCTTTGACGGTTTAGAATAATCAATAATATTGAAAAGTGAAAATGTCATAGTAGGACGAGATCTTAATAGTACTTTGAATCAAAGGGAGGTGTGGGGAGAAGTTGCAATATGTGACCCTATTGTAGACTACTTTGCACACTTTTCTAGGCACAAAATCTCATAGATGCGGAGCCTATTGAAATAATTCATGTTATCCCCATTTTATGGGATAACTGAGGAGACGATGTCTCGAGGCCCTCATGTTGCAGATATGGAGTGCCGAGAGACCACATGACAAGCAATGTCCACTTGCATATATGGAAGCCCAATCTATCACCACAGTTTGGATCCATTGTCAGTGCATCCACCACACCAACTAGCCTCTAGAAGGCACATGGGTCTTGCTCCATGTGGTACAAGTCAGGTATTGTGGTAGGTAATCACCCTAATATTTGAGGCATTTAAGTATGTTGTATTGAAGCTATTTTTTTATTATAGAATGCTTGCTTGGACATTATGCTTTTGACCATGTTTCACCTTGGTGAGTGTCATCAATTTCCTAGCAAGTGGCCAACTTTTGGGGAATGGGTGCAACTAGGGTTCCCTTGAGGGATAATCATACCATTCCCGAGCATACTTATCACTTTATGCTCATTTAATTCCCATCACATTTCCCTCTTCTAGGCCCTTTGACTTTAGTGACCCAAGAAGGGCATGTACCTCATTTCATGGGAAGAAGGGGTTGAAGGCCCAGGGGAATGGTGGCTGGAAAAAGATAAAAGCCTAAAATATAAACCTTCTAGATGCTCCCCCATAAAGGTCTTGAGAATGATGAAATGCTTCTCTTAAAATAATTCAAGGCCTGCAAAATATCAAACACATAATAAATATCCCGCTTGAATGAAGACTAACACTAGTGCGTTACAACGCTTTGATGGTTACCCATATGGAACTTTGTGGACCTCTTCTTTCAAGTGACACTATGTTACTGCCCCCCAATATAATCGATTCACTATTGGGAGTGCACACATGTTTGGATAATTAATTAATTAATAAATGACAATACACTCGCTTGGAAAAAAGGTTGCATTGAAGAAGAAGGTGCAACACACCCCCTACAAAGGCACCCATAAATGAGATAATGCGAGCCCTTGTATGTCATGAAACTTATTGACCTATGAAGTCTAAACCCCTATTCACCTCATCATCCACTACATGACCTTGATGGGGCTTCCTTGGGAACATCCCCTACTTGAGGGTTTTGGTCTACCCAATAGGACTTTTATGACACCCCTCCCATACCTAAACTTGGTCAATTGTATAAGGTCTTTGAGCACTTGTTTAATTTGATGAGGTAGTTTTGATGCACATGTTTAGCTGCCTTTTTTATTATATGTGGTTTCACTTACCATGATATTTTGACTTGATATCCTTGGAGGGCGTGCCCCCTTTTTTTGCAGGACCTTGTTCCATGGACAATTTTGGAGGAACATGCCTAGCTTGGGATTCCATGGGGCTTGAAGCCCACAAGTTGGATGCCAAAGGCCCACATGTAAGATCATGATGAATTTCCTTTGGAGGCCTAGAAGACACCTTGGAGGACATTTCCTAGCTCTCACATGCCAAACAACTTGCCTAGGAGGGGCAAAGCGTCACTTTTTGGGGTATGACGTCACCTAGGGCTAGGGTTGGTGGTGATGGAGTTGTTGCTCATTGAAACTTGGCATGATTTGACCGGAGGAGACAATGATTGACCTTGGCACATGAAGAGGAGGCTCTAAGAGACGCAACGACCTCCACCTTCTTCTCCAACGACTTGGAAAAGTGTCAAAACGTCTCCCTAAAGGGGTGGTGTCATATTGTTTTAGGGTTTCTAATGTGCAAAAGTGTAAATAAAATATTATTATTTGTGTAAAGAGGTAAGATAAGGGTTTTTGACCCCTTATATTATGTTTTACCCTAACCAAGTGGACAAACTATGTTTTAAATTTTTTGTATAAATAGAGATCACGTGAATCTCATTTCATAAGATAACTCTCCCATTGTGAGAAGTATTTTGCTGAAATTTGTGCACTCTTTGGGAAACCTCTTCTCTCTTGTGCTCTTGTCTTGGTTTCTTATTGCTATTGGTGGAAGAAGTAGTGCACTACCCCTCTTGGAGATTTTCTTTATCATTTATGGTGGATTTATCTTGGTAAAAGGAGGTTTATATTGTCATTTCTTGGACTAGGTAAGGATTTATCTTGTTGATGCTTCATTGCTTGGTTACAAGTTTGTTTGGCTAGATTTCTTCAGGAGCATAAGTATTTAGAACCCCAAAATTATCTATCATTTTTGTCTTGAATTTATTTTTTGCACAAGGTTTTACTAGGAGAAGTAAAAAGGTTTACACCGTCCTAGTATCTCCTAGTTAGCATTTGCTTGCCTTGGGGAGTAAGTATCTCCTAGTTAGAATTTTCTTTCCTTGGGGAGTAAGGGGATTTACACCCCCAAGGAGATAGCATTGTTAGCTCTTTATTTACTTGACTCCATAACCCAATAGCTAAAGGCACTAGTATAATTGTATTGGAGAAATAAAATATTACATTGGTTAATGTGAAATTTCGTGATTTGGAGGTTATCTAAATTGTAATCAATTCTTTGATCTATATGCTTGGTTGAGTTACTAGGGCGTCATATTTAGCTAATTGCTTCTTGTTTCTGTTAGAAATTTTCATCTACAACCATTAGGGATGTAGAAAACCTAATGTACTTTCATTCATAACTTGCTTTTTCAACCGCCAGAATTTGCCAAAAGTTTGCCAAGTTAATCTACTAGGCCTAGTGCATCTTTTGGGTGGACTCTTTGTAAGTTTTGGTGGTTGGATTTACTGTTGTAACAACTTGTTTGCAACAGCCATAAGGCTGCAAAATATCTCTGCAAACACTCTTTATTACAACCTTGTTTCATTTCTAAAGTCTGTGCTTTCATTCTTAAGTATCACTAGTGTTTATCTAACTTATCTCTTGCATAATTTGTTGGACTTTTAGCAATTATTTAACAACTTTAACACTTATTTTATTGTTGTTTACTACTGCAATTAGGGACAACAAGCCTAACTTGCTTGTCTAGCTAACATTATACACATATGCTTGGCTTGTTCTTGTGTCTCGGGCATGTACAACATTCTTAGCAGGTGTTCTTATCTCTTGGAAACCATTGGCTACCACCTATAATATTTCCCAAACCTTTCCACATATTCTATATTGACCTATAGGGGGAATTTCCTTCATCTCTTCACTTTCCATCTCATTCCCCCAGGGTCACCGGGATTCTCCCCTTGATGTGATTCTATCATCTCTGAAATGATGGGAGTACCTTCCTAAGGTGACAATGGGTAGGTGTTCTCAAAGTTGTCTCCATTTGGTGGTTGGGTCGGGATTTTCCCAACCTACGATTTCTGCGATAACATTTTGGCGCCATTTCCAGGGAGGATTTTGAATCCTTTTCCAAACCCTAATGACACTTTGGCAAGCTATCCCAAATCCTTTTCCCTAGCTTGCCTGACAACTCCACCTAAAGGACACTCCCTTTTAACTTTTGATAAGCCATTACTATAGCTCATATGGCGACTCCATCATGGGATGTACCCGAAAGAGGCATTACTCGACACCCAAAAACACTTCCAGACGTCGTAAACCTTCACCCAAAATGTCTACTCCTCCACCATCTTCCACTTCCCATGATTGTCCATCTACTTCTCTTAGCCCTCCATCCTCACCTACTTCCCCCACACCTCCACTTTCATCTGTGTCCGACTTGTCGAGTGATACATGGAGCCTGTCGGCCAAAGATGCGTACAAACCTTTGGACATGACAAAGATCCATGGATCTCCTCAAAAACTCACAAATGACTTCAAGGAGTGGCTCTCCAACTTTTCAGGAGAAGATATCATTACAACTGAAGATCACTTAGATTCTTTCCTTTGTGGTCTAGAACCTTATGACCAACATGAGTATGTATGTATGGGACTCTTCTCTTACATTCTTGTCGCAAAGGCCAAGGAATGGTATGATAGTACTCTCCCAGGAATAATCACAAATTGGGATATCTTTCAAGAACGTTTTACCAAAAGATTTGGAGAGAACAAAGATTACCAGTCCCTTTATGATCAACTTTACAACTACAAGAGAAATTTAGGGGAAAATATAAGGGATTTCAATGATAGGTTCAATACCCTTGTAAGGATTTTTACTCAATATTTCAAACCTTCCCAAGATACTATCCTTAAGTCTTACATGTCAACCATGAAAGACCCATGTGGAGTTTTAATTGGAAGATGCCCTACAACTTTGTTTGAATCTCAAGAAAGGGTGTGTGATATAGAAGAAAACATAACCTCCTCTCTCATGCAAGAGGAGGACTGTCTCGAAGAGACCTTCCAGATTAATCAAATTGATGACCTTGTCTTACCAGAACCTCCCCGCGATATCAGGACATACCTGCAAAGGAGGCCACTAAAATGGAAACTCATCGCATGATGAGTCTATTGGGTAAAGGAAAGGAATTAACATAAAAAAGTACACCTCTCCCAACAAATCAGGTTTTGACGGTTGAAAGGAAATGGAAAACAAAGCAGGTTGAAGAAGAGTTTTTGCAACATATTCAACAAGTCTTGACAAAGCCTCATAAAGAGAAAGAAGTTGGTATCATCAAAGTGTTGGATTACTGAGAGGGGGGATGAATTAGTAATAGAGCAATATAATCCTTTTTAACCATATAATGCAAGTGTTATATCAATGTAGCATTATCATTCAATATTTGCAGAGTAAATAAACAGTGAACAAATGAAAAATCATACACATACATAATGCACCAGTGTTTTTATGTGGAAACCCAAAGCGGGAGAAAACCACTTAATGCTTTTTCTTATATATCTTGAAGAATTACATTCATTGGAAGCACCAACTTCCTTTTTTTTCCAGCTGCAACTTCAAGGAGGCTCCAACCCCCTAGTTTCTCAGGATACAACCTGAGGGAAGCTCCAACTCCCCAATTCTTTGGCTACAACTAGAAGGAGGATACAACCCCCTATGTTCTCCGGCTACAACCGGAAGGTGGCTACAACCACCTGTCCTTGACCCATCCAACCACCCTGACGTATAAGTAGAATGATGGAACCACTGTCATATTATCACTGTGAGATATACTATTGTAAACATGTACCAATCAACCTGTACCAAGAAACCTGTACCAATAACCTGAACCATGAATCAACCTGTACCTCAAACTGTAATCAACCTGTACCATAAACAAGTGCATCAACCATACGCCAACCTGTACCTCAACCTGTAATCAACTTGTACCATAAACAAGTGCATCAACCATGCACTAAATCGTATCTCAACATGTACCATGAACAAATGCATCAACCATGCACCAACTTGTACCTCAACCTGTACCATGAACAAGTGCATCAACCATGCACCAAACCTGTACCATGAACAAGTGCATCAACCATGCACCAAACCTGTACAAATAACCAGTCACAACAACCTGTCCAAACAACCTATCACAACAACCTGTCTCATCAATCTTATTAATCAAATAATATCTACTCACCAAGATCAACCACCAAGAAAACTCTTAAATATGCGCATCAACCAAACATAACACAACAACTCATAATCATAACCAAGATCAATATGTGCTTCTAATAATATACCAAGACGAGTATGCTACATCATCCATAAACCATGTGTCAACAATACTACTAACAAGTGCCTCCAACCATGCACCAAGTATGTACCAATAATGTATCAAATACACATAAACTATGACTCATTAATATGTACCAACATCATCAACTATACACCTCATGTATGTGCCAACTCATCAACTACTTGTCCCAACCATGTACCCAACATGTACCTCAACCAAGAGCCCTCATCAATTTCATAATCCAAATATGATTTGTAACTCTGTAATAGACCTAGTGTATATGATCACATACCTGCAAACCTTCCTTAACTTTAACAACAAGAGACTAGCATTTTCATCAAACTCTTCTTTAGTCTCACATGACTAGTTTTGGATTAGTCAACAACCCTAACTTGAAATAATCATAACTATGTACCTGTAATGAATAAATATATGAAAATCATACACAATGTTCTTCAGTGTGTTTTATACAATTCCTCCAAGTTTCACTACTTGGAACCTCTCAGAAAAAGAGTTATAGCAAAAATGGCATACCTTGTTGAATTCTGACTTATTCTAGAGAGCAAACTTGTAGAGAGTGCCCCGCACAGAATATTTGTTGTATGGATCTGAAAATTTAACAAAAAATATTAAAAAATATACTCTAACCAAGACTTTTTGTCTTACTTAATTTGGATCTTTTATGAAGAAGTTATGACGTTTTTACCCGAAACACCTATTTTAGACTAGTTTCAGGACTAGCCACAAATCCTATTTTCCATGGAGTGTAACTCCAAAACTACAACGACCCACAAGATGAAATTTGTACCAAAACTACTTGGATATGTTTTCTCAATGGCCTATCAATTTCACGGTCTGAAACATTCTAGAAAAAAAATATTGCGAAAATTTAACAAGAAATTCACTGCTAAAAACCCAAGGTTGAAACAATACAGGGATGCCGTATGGGACACCATAAATAAGTTTGAAAATTTTTCTGTTGAATCCATCCCTAGGGAGGATAATCATTTGGCATACAACCTTGTTGTTTCCACTTCCACCCTGCAACTTTTTAGGGAAATCGATATCTATAAGGTGGAAGTAAATTACAGGCCCTCACTACCTGAGAACTTGGAACATTGGTAGGATTTTGACAATGAAATCCATATTCTGCATTTTCTCCATAATGAAGGTGAATTCTTGGAATCCTATATAAACCTATTGGTGGAAAAGGAAAATATTGAGATCATTGATTTAGTTGAAGGACCATTACCTAAAGGTATCATCCCCTAAGAAAACCTTTTTGATCGAAATGACATGTACAAGGGGAAGCTGTCAAGCAAAATCGATGATGAGATCATTGAATTCAATATTGGGATGGAGGAATCCCCAAAGATGATCAAGTTTGGAAAAGGAACAACGCATGATGAAAGGGAGAAGTTGATTTCCCTCATAAGATAATTTAAGGATTTCTTCGCTTGGTCTTACAAAGATATGAAGGCTTACCGAGAAGACGTCATACAACACGCTATTCCCCTTATAGATGGCACTAATCCCTTCAAACAAAAGCTCAGAAAAATGAACCCAAAGGTTGCTCCATAGGTTCAAAAGGAGTTGAAAAAGATGTTTGAGGCAGGAATAATTGAGCTTATCAGATATTCGTCTTGGGTGTCTAATCGAGTCATTGTGAGTAAAAAGACTGGCGAGATCAGGATATGCGTCGATTTCAAAAATTTAAACCATGATTCACTTAAGGAAAATTATCCTCTAACAAACATGGAGTATCTTTTGCAAAGGGTCACTAGAACGAAAATGATGTCCATGCTTGATGGTTTCTCAGGATATAATCAGGTGTTGGTAAATTAGGATGACCAACTTAAAACAACTTTCACCATCCCTCAGGGAACTTATAAGTATTTGAGAGTTCCCTTTGGACTAACCAATACAGGGGCCACTTTTCAACGTGCCATGGATTATGCTTTTAGGTATCTAATCAAGAAACTTATATAGATCTATTGGGACAATCTAAGCACTATCTCCAAAAAGAGGGAACAACACATCCAACACTGAAGAACGATTTTCCAGAGATGCAAGGAATATGACATTTATCTCAACCCTAAGAAACCAATTTTTGGTTTTGAAAAAGGCAAGTTGTTGGGTCATATAATTTCTAAAGACGGAATCACAATAGACCCTGCCAGGGTTGAATCCATCACGAAGAACCCTCTCCCTAAAGATATGAAAGCCATGCAATCTTTCTTTGGCCAAATTAACTTCGTGAGGAGGTTCATTTCAAACTTTGCTGAGATTGTTAAACCCCTTAACATATTGTTAAAGAAGGGTGCGCATTTCGAATGGGAAAATTAATGTAAGCTATCCTTTTAGCGTATCAAGAAAGCAATAACTGTTGCACCAGTCTTGGTTAGTCCAAATTTTGCTAAGGATTTCATCATATTTTCTTTCGCTTCGAAGGACACCATTACAGGAGTTTTGTTATACAAAAATGATCAAGGGGATGAACAACCGATTTCTTTCATGAGCATGAACCTTAGAGACTTAGAATTGAGTTACACCATTACAGAAAAACAAGCTTACGCTCTAGTCATGTCTCTCAAGCATTTCCGAAATTATGTGGGGTACAACAAGATCAAAGCCTTCATCTCCTACCCCACGACAAAGGAAGTTTAATCACAACCATATTGCCTTGGATCAAGGGGAAATTCGGTTTCAAAGATATAGGAATACAATTTGGAGATCAATCCATCCAAGATAATTAAAGGGCAGGGATTGGCCAAAATGACGACAGATAGAAATCAAGAGGCCATCGAGGTAGGAGAGAAGGAATAGATCAACATTATCGAAAGTGAAGTCGAGAACAATGAGTGGTATTCAAATGTCATTCATTACTTTAAGAACCTCACTTGTCCTGATCATTTGGTAGAACATAAAAGGAGAGCCCTAAGGATCAAAGCTATGAAGTATTGCCTAACAGAAGATGGTCTCTAGTGGAGAAACCCTGACGGGGTGATCCTTAGGTGTGTGAATAAGGAAGAATCTGACAAGTTGATGGCCAGACTTCATTTAGGGCATTGTGGAGGCCATTTTGCAACACACACCACTTCCCATAAGATTTTAAGGGCAGGATGTTATTGGCCCGCTATTTTCTTCGACACACATCGATATGTCAGATCTTGTCAACTGTGTCAGTTTTTTACTGATAAGCAACACCTTCCTGCCCTTCCCCTTAAGCCAGTTGTCGTAGAAGCATCCTTTCAACAATGGGAATTGGATTTCATTGGCGAGTTCAAGGACAAATCTAGTAATGGGTATCAATGGATTTTGAATGCCACTGATTACTTCACCAGATGGGTGGAAGCTGTCCCAATAAAAAAATCAACATAAGAGGTTGTGATGAAGTTCCTTGAAGATAATATTATCACTAAATAACCACAGATAATGTCAAAGATTTTAGCTCGTTGGTGCTCAATGAGTTTTGCTTTAAGTATGTGATTGTTTTATCACACTCTTCAAATTATTTCCCTCAAGGAAACAGATTAGTAGAATCTAACAACAAAACCATCAAGAATATTGTGAAGAAGATTGTTGGGGAAAACAAGAAAAGTTGGTATAGAAAAATTAAGTATGCCTTGTGGGAAAACCACACAACTACCAAGACCTCCACCAGAAAAAACCCTTTTGAGTTAGCTTATGGGTTAGAAGCACGGTTACCTATAAACCTCGAGATTCCATCACTACAAATAACCCAACAATTTGTTACAGATAAAGAAGCATTGCAGGGGCGAATTGATCAATTCATGGAATTGGAAGAAACTCAAAGAATGGTCTTTGATCAAATGACAAAGAATCAGGAAAAGGTGGAATGGACCTTTGATTGAAAGGCAAGACAACGAGATTTCAAGAAAGGGGAACAAGTCTTAATGTGGGATAAGGGGAGAGAAAAACCTAGAATGCATCAAAAGTTTGACAGTCTTTGGTTGGTGCCTACAAAATAGAGGAAATATTTGGGCAAGACTCGTTTTACTTATCCACGACAGAAGGGAGGAGGATTCCACTACCGGTGAATGGATCTCTCCTCAAACATTATTACCAAGATGACACTTGACTTCTTCAGGGATCGGGCACCAACTAAGTAGGTAGGTCATCTTACTTTCCTTGCATTTGCATATTGATTGCTCATGTTAGTTTAGATGCATTTCATATTTCATTTTGCTCTACTTGCGTATTGATTTCATGCTTAGTTTATAATTTTTTGAAAAAATGCTAAAAATTTCTTTTCTAGAGTAGTTTCAATTTTTGGTTTTGATGTATATGGACGAAGGGTGATATAACCACCCTAGATTTTAAAGTTTTTTTTTCTAGTGTAGGCACATGTCTACCAAGATATGTTGTGGTTTTCATGCACTCTACGACAAGCATATGTCCCTAGTTAGGAGCCAAATGTTATCCCCATTTTATGGGATAACTAAGGAGATGATGTCTCAAGGCCCTCAGGTTGCAGATATGGAGTGCCGAGAGACCACATGACTAGTAGTGTACACTTGCACATATGGAAGCCCACTCTATCACCACAGTTTGAGGGATTTTGAGTTCCTTTACGAGTCTTTGGACCACCTTAGGGACTCTCTCACTTTGCCTAGCTGGGTTCGGCCTAACCTTGGGGCTTCCATTCAATATGGAAGGAAAGTGACCCGCCTCATGAACTGCAGAGTCGTAGGGAGGGAGTGAAAACTGTAGAAGAGAAGAGATAAGGAAGCAATATACAAAGAATCCATCATCAACACATCCACCACACCAGCTAGCTTCTGGAAGGTACATGGGTCTTGCTCCATGTGGTACAAGTCAAGTATTGTGGCAGGTAATCACCCTAATATTTGAGGAATTTAAGCATATTGTATTGAAGTTGTTTTTGATTATAGAACACATGTTTGGACATTATGCTTTTGACCCTATTTCACCTTGGTGAGTGTCATTGATTTCCTAGTAAGTGGCCAACTTTTGGGGAAGGGGTGAAACTGGGGGTCCCTTGAGGGGTCATCATACCATTCTTGACCATACTTATCACTTTCCACTCATTGCATTCCCATCACTTTTACCTCTTCTAGGCCCTTGGACTTTAGTGACCCAAGAAGGGCATGTACCTCATTTCACAGGAATAAGTCGCTGAAGGCCCAGGGGGATGGTGGTTGGAAAAAGATAAAATCCTAAACTATGAACTTTCTAGATGCTCACCTAGACAAGTCTTGAGAATGATGAACTACTTCTCTTAAAAGAATTGAAGGCTTGCAAAAGATCAAACACATAATAAATATCTGACTTGAATGAAAGACTAACACTAGTGCGTTACAACGCTTTGATGGTTACCCCTATGGCACTTTGTGGACCTATTCTTTCAAGTGACACTATGTTACTTCCCTCCAATCTAATCGATTCACTATTGGGAGTCAACACATGTTTGGATAATTAATTAATTAATAAATGGCAATAAATGGGCTTGGAAAAAAGATCGCATTGAAGAAGAAGGTGCAACACAACCCCTACAAAGGCACCCATAAATGAGATAATACAAGCCCTTGTATGTCATGAAACTCATTTAACTATGAAGTCGAAACCCCTATCCACCTCACCAACCACTACACGACCTTTAAGGGGAATCCTTGGGAACATCCCCTTCTTGAGGGTTTTGGTCTACACAATAGGACTTTTGTGGCACCCCTCCCATACCTAAACTTGGTCAATTGTATAGGGTCTTTGAGCACTTGTTTAATTTGATGAGGTAGTTTGATGCACATGTTTAGGTGACTTTCTTATTAGATGTGGTTTTCAATTGCCATGATATTTTGACTTGAGATCCTTGGAGGGCGTACCCTTTTGTTTTGTAGGACCTTGTTTGGTGGACAATTTTGTAGGAAATAGCCTAGCTTGGGCTTCCATGGGGCTTGAAGCCCACAAGTTGGATGCCAAGGTGCCACATGTCGAATAACGATGAATTTCCTTTGGAGGCCTAGAAGACACCTTGGAGGACATTTCCTAGCCCTCACATGGAAAACAACTTGCCTAGGAGGGGAAAAACGTCACGTTTTTGGGGTTTGATGTCACCCAGGGCTAGGGTTGGTGGTGATGGAGTTGTTGCTCATTGAAACTTGGAATGATTTGAATAGAGGAGACATGGATTGACCTTGGCACATGAAGAGGAGGCTCTAGGAGCCCCAAAGACCTCCACCTTCTTCTCCAACGACTTGGAAAAGTGTCAAAACGTCTCCCTAAAGGGGTGACATCATATTATTTAAGGGTTTCTAATGTGCAAAAGTGTAAATTAAATATTATTATTTGTGTAAAGGGGTAAGATAAGGGTTGTTGACCCCTTATATTATGTTTTACCCTAACCAAGTGGACAAACTATGTTTTAAACGTTTTGTATAAATAGAGATCATGTGAATCTCATTTCATAAGATAACTCTCCCATTGTGAGAAGTATTTGGTTGAAATTTGCACTCTCTTTGGGAAACCTCTTTTCTCTTGTGCTCTTTTATTGGTTTCTTATTGCTATTGGTGGAAGAAGCAGTGCGCTACCCCTCTTGGAGCTTTTATTTATCATTTATGGTGGATTTATCTGGGTAAAATGAGGTTTATCTTGCATTTCTTGACTAGGTAAGGATTTATCTTATTGATGCTTCATTGATTGGTTACAAGTTTGATTTGATAGATTTCTTGGGGAGTATAAGAATTTACAACCCCACCATTATCTATCATTTTTGTCTTGAAGTTATTTGTTGCACAAGGTTTTACTGGGAGAAGTAGAAGGGTTTACACCCTCCTAGTATCTCCTAGTTAGCATTTGCTTGCCTTGGGGAGTAAGAGGGTTTACACCCCAAAGGAGATAGCATTGTTAGCTCTTTATTTACTTAAATCCATAGCCCAATAGCTAAAGGAACTAGTATAATTACATTAGAGAAATAAAATATTGCATTGGTTAACATGGAATTTCATGATTTGGAGTTTGTCTAAATTGGAACCAATTCTTTGCTCTATATGCTTGGTTGAGCCACTAGGGCATTATCTTTATCGAAGTGCTTCTTGATGCTGTTATAATTTTTTTTATCTACAACCATTAGGGCTGTAGAAACCCTAACACATTTTCATCCATAACTTGCTTTTTCAACCATCAGAATTTGCCAAAAGTTTTCCAAGTTAATCTACTAGGCCTTGTGCAAATTTTGGGTGGAGTCTTTGTAAGTTTTGGTGGTTGGATTTACTATTGTAACAACTTTTTTGCTATAGCCATAAGGCTGCAAAATATATTTTCAAAAAATCTTTATTACAACCTTGTTTAATTGCTAAAGTCTCGTGTTTTCATTCTTGAGTATCACTAGTGTTTATCTAATTTATCTCTTGCATCATTTGTTGGACTTTTAGCAATTATTTAGCAGCTTTAACACTTATTTTCTTGCTGATATACATTGTTGTTTACTGCTACAGACAGAAATCCTAACTTGCTTGTCCACCTAACATTATACATATATGCTCGGCTTGTTCTTGTGTCTCGGGCAGGTACAACATTTTTAGCAGGTGTTCTTATCTCTTGGAAACCATTGACTACCACCTAGACTCTTTCCAAATCCTTTCCGCATATTCTATCTTGACCTATAGGGGGACTTTCCTTCATCTCTTCACTTTCCATCTCATTCCCGCAAAGTCATCGAGATTCCCCCCTTTAGCTGATTCTATCATCTCTAAAGTGATGAGAATAATTGCCTAAGGTGATAGTGGATAGGTATTCTCAAATTTGTCGCCATTTGGTGGTTGTGTCAGGCTTTTCCCAACCTTCAATTTGTGCGATAACAATTCCTACATGGAGAATTGCTAGAAGAGGTAGAGATGGAATTTTCGAGAGGTTGGATAGATTTGTTGTTTCAGATCAATCAATGGAAGACATGGCTATAATAAAATCATGGGTTGGATATGAGAGCTCATCTGACCATTTTCCCATCATTTTAAAAATTGACACTAAAGACAAGATAATTTTAGAGTCCTTATAACGAGCTCATGGAAGTTTTATTTATTTATTATTATTATGGAATACATATCCCCATGAATCCTGCACTTCCTCTCATTTCGAGGATGATACCTAGGATAAATAAGACTTATCAAAAGCTTGAGGATTTTCAACACAGGGTTCAAAGACATTCCAAAAATATAATCGTTAAGAGCTCAACATGCCCACTAGTGGGAATTGAACCCAGGTGGGGAGGATAACAATTATTCCTCCCAACCACCCAAGCTAAACCTAATTAATAGGTCATGGAAGAATTATGATATAAACTTAAAAGTGTTCAAAGTCTGGTTTTCATTGATGTCAACAGTGTTCAGAACACAAGCTCAGGAGAGATAGTGTTTTAGGTTGTAGGAATCGACAGTAAAGAATGAAGAACAATGTTGATAGTTGGATCAAATAAAATCACGATTGAACGGTAAAGAGTGAAGAACAATGTTGATCGTTGGATCAAAATAAGAGCATGATTGGACGATAAATAACAAAGAAATGATTTTGATCATTGTATCAAAATTAAATCATGATCAGACGACTCAGATCTCTTTCCGTGAGTCCGCTGAGCAACCAAATTTTTTTGCTAACTATCATATTCTATCGATATCACTTAAAAATTTCTAAGTATGGTTCATTAGGGAGGTAACCAAAGTTGGGCATTCATTTTGATGACACCCGAGAGGATATGTGAGTCCACAAGTTCGAGAGTTTGTGAACCCAAGAAAAATCACTTAATTTTTTTTCTAAGTATAGGTTCATCTTGAAAGCTGCTGAAATTGGGCATGCATTTTGATGACACCCGAGAAGACATGTGAGTCCACAAACCCATCACATAAAATAATTCTAAGTAAAAGTGCATGTTAAAATGAATGAAGACCATCCACTCAACGGTTGATTAAATCCAAATCGTGGATCTATATAAAGTGCCTAGGAAAGCCAGGATTGTCTACTCAACTCTTGATTAAGTCCAAACTGTTGATCTTGGTTAATACGCCTAGAAGTGCCTAGAACTGTTCACTCACCGAATGATTAAAATGCAGGTGTTGATCGGAGAAAGGTATGAGATCAAGTTTACTCCACCATTGATCGAACTTGAGGAGGAAATGATCTATGACATAAATCCATTTCGGATGACAAACTAGCAAGGAAGATAACCAAGGGGCTACCCCCAAGATGTTACTAGCCATCGATCACGATGACACACGATAATAGATTAAGGATAGGTGCCTAAAATAGTTAGGAATGAATAACATATATATGCACATTGAAATCAATGGCCAATATTTGATCTTGATCCCGATCCGACGGTAGCTGAGTCTCTACGAAACCGAAGCTCAGTGCAACGAAGAAATTGACTGTTTTAGTCAATTTCATGAAGGGTTTTCGGATCGATCATTCCATAAGGAAGATTGACATGAGAAAGATCAAAACATAATTAATATACAAGGGATTTGAAGTCGATTAGGTTCATTTTTAATTGTAGTCTATTGTGAATGAAGATGCACATTGATTCATTGAAAAGACACAATGATTCAGTGATGCACAACGTTTGGAAGGATATATAAACTCATAAGAATGAAGAATGAAAGTTTGACTCAGGCAGATATATGAGTATATGTTACCTAAAGCAGAGTCATAGGAATATATTGCAGAGTAAAACTGTGCAGTGAGGGTGGATGGGAGGTGCTAGGGATAACTATAGTCCTCTTCAAGTAGAAGCCTAAAACAACCCGGGGTTGGTGCCTCCTTTAAAGTTGGTGCTTGAAGAAGCTGGGAGTTGCAAATTTCTTGAGTAGGTGCTTAGAAAAGGATTGGGATTTGTGTCTCCTAGAGTTGGTTCTCTAAAAAGGATTGGTGTACTTCACAATCATAGCTTGTTGTCATACATACATTGTAATTCTTGCTAATGATAAATAATTAATTGTTTTTAAATTCATTGTTGTGGTTGAAAAAGTTCTAAAAAGGACCACTAATTGGATAAAAGGTAATACTGATTCACCCCTCCGCTCTCAGTATTTCCAACAAGAAGATTATGCTACAAAATAATTTGAAAATAATTTAACGAGTTTAAAAAGGGTGGGAGGAGAGTGGGCCAAAAACCATGCCATGAAATACCTAGAAGACTTAAGGGAGGTGGGTGAAGGAATGAAAGCTACATTTAAACATAACGAGATAGGAGTTTTCTTTGGGGAATAATATATATCTTTGAAGGAGCTTTAAGGAAAAAAGAAGTAGCTTCTAGATAAGGAGTTGGGAGAATGGAGGCTGGAGAGCATAAACATAGGGCTAGATGAAGGGGACAATAATACAAAATTTTTCATAAGTATGCAAATTATAGAAGGAATATAAATACAATATGGAAAATTTCTATGGTTGATGGTTCCATGGTTAAATCCTTTAAGAACATTATTGAGGTGGGGACCAATATTTAAAAATATTTTGAAATATCCTGAGATTGCAAACAATGGAGAGATAATGAAAATCACAAGGGTCTTTCCTAGGTCAATATACAAATATATGAAATAATAATTGGAAGCAAAAGTTTCAAAGGGAGATTTGAAAGTGGTTTTAGACACATTTAAAAAGACAAAAAGCCTCAGGTCTCATAGATGAATAGTGAAAAATTTCCCTAGTTTTAATGATTTTTTTGAAGGAGATTTGTTGAGAATAGTTGATGAATCTAGACAATCTAGGGAAATTTGAGGAGATTTAAATTCCACATTTATTGCTCTTCTGCCAAGCAAAAAAATCCAACAACATTTGAAGAATTTAGGCCAATTCCTTTAAACAATATTGTTTATAAGCTAATTTCAAAAATCATTGATAATAGGCTTAAAGGTATTATGTTTGGTGTCATTTTAGATGAATAGTTTGAATTTAGTTTCCATAAGAAAATCCACAATGTTTTTGGAACAACACAGGAAGGAATTCATACAATAAAGGTTCAAAACATTCTGAGAACTGTGATGAAAATTGTTTTGGCCAAATATTATGATAAAGTGAATTGGTTATATCTTAGGCTATTACTACTATAATTAGGGATGAATTTGTATATTGTAAGTTTGATCATGGGATGCATATCCTTTGTCTCTTATGTTTTCCTCATAAATGTATATCGTTCAAGGTTTTTCAATGCCTCAAGGGTACTTACACAAAGATGTCCCTTACCCCGCTTTCTATTTTCATTAGTAAATGAAGGATTAAGCATGTTAATAAAAGATGCAAGGATAAGAGGATAAATGAAAAGGATAAGAATATCGGATTTAATGGTTATTTCACATAGACTTTTTGTAGATGACATATAATATTTGTCCAAGGCTCCAACAAGAAAATGAAAATCACAAAGGAGGTCTTGTATATATATTTTAAAGTGACAAGAATGGGAGTCAACATGTTGAAGTCATCACTGATGATTAATGATTTTTTTTTCCACAGAAAAATTTGTAATTTCATTAAGTAGTTACAAAATTACATTCATTGGTATATACTGACTATGAATAAAAATAGCCACGTATATATTAACTTGTAATGGAAACACTTCCAAAACTGTAGTTACGGAAAAGGACATCTTTGTCATACCACCATTAACCTCCTTATCATTTAGCATCAAAGTATCAAAAGCTGTCTCATAGCCTATACAATATTTGTTTAATTTTAAACAAAAATCATTGATAGCTTGACTATTATGGTGCCTGTACATATACAAAAAACAGTCACCAAGTAAATTAAAACTTTGGGTCTTTGATAACCATATTATCTCTTAATTGTGTCCTTCATGGAAAGGCCTGTGATAGTATCCAAAGCTGCCCTATGCTGATCGTTCTTCAATATGCCACCGACTATAGTCTAGCTACAAGGATTCTTTGGAAAGCCTATCATCCAATTGGTTCCATTCCCTATATCAATGAGAGAAAGATATAGAGTCAAAAGCAATAATAATTCTCATAACTTCCTCAAAAATTGGCACAAGACGGGTTATGTGACATCTTTGTACTCTGTTCACCCAGTTGATGATTAGTAAGGAGTCCCCGAAAACTTGTAAAGTTTTGCATCCCTTTTCCACAACAAATAAGAACAAATTTTTTAATGCCAAGATCTTAGAATAGTTATTTGTACTGACTCCCAACCCAGACTTGAGAAGAAAAAAATGTCAGGTGGTAATGTAAAGACAA
>ML778205.1:340723-352453 GCA_009831015.1 Picea engelmannii
ATAAAAGTACCTAAGGTATCTACCCAAGTTGACCCTAGAATTATATCAACACTGCCTTCATACATTGATACCACATTGAATTGACCTATGAATTTGTACTTATCAATAGATAGTTGTAGGTTCTTAATTTCATATTTCCCATCAAAAAGACATGTTTTATTTTCAATTATATTTGTCTCTAAAACCATTAATTGGTTTGCCAAGTCAACGTTAATGTGATTTTTCCTAGCGGTTGGGCAAATAGCGATGTTGATATTCATTCCCCGAATAATCCCATTAACATTTAATAAGGGATCCTCATATTTTTTATAAGTATGAGAAAATTTTCCTCTTTCCATTTCTTTATATATATATATATTACTCTTTTTCACCTTCTGTACTTACTACTTACTTCTTGACTTAACTTCTAATTTCTTCTTTAATAAAATCCCTCCTTTTTTTTTAATAAATGTATTAAATTTCCAATATATCTCTTCTGAATTGAATAACTTTAACTTATTTTATTTTAAGTCACTTTTCCACTTTTAGAAGGTACACTTGTATATTAATATTCACAGCCACTCCTTATCTCTTAAAACCACTTTTAAAAAGTACACTTTTATATTAATATTCATTTACTTTTAGAAAGTAAACTTTTAAGTCACTTTCTTGGAAATTTGAACAATCACTTTATCCCTTTTAATTTGGAAATTAAAATATATATATTTTTTAAATTATCCTTTTATATCTTCAAATTAAAGTTGAAGGACCTTTTCTTAATATATCTTTGACTTTTTTTTTTTCTCAAATTAGGAATGTTCTTATTTCTCTTATTTTCTCAATATTGTAATTGATAATTAACATAAGGCTCACGACTTGATTACTTTAACCACCTTACACTAATTATTCACTTTGACTTATATAATAAGTAACTCAATACTAGCAAATTGCTTATTCGTTAACAAGAATTTTCGTTGATTTATATGATGGTATCCCCTAATATGTATATTCACTTAATATACTTATTATCAAGCCTTTAATTTATTTTATTTTAATTAAGGGGTGGCTTATATTGAAACGGTGGTACCTCACCAGTCGCAGCCTATACGGAACTCAAAACCTATACGGAAACTCAATTAATGCCTAGATCGAAATCTAAACCAAATCTGTGAAGACCCAGGTAGTACGGAATTGACAGTTGCACGGGATCAATCAATTTCTTTAATCGATGACTGTACAGACCGGTGCGAATGTGTACAGATTTGTACAGATTTCTGTTGGTGTATATAAATGGCACGATTTCGAAACAGACCGATTCAGAGATAATTTGTGTGCACTGATATGACTTTAACTCTAATCACAACCTACTCGTTGACTGGTTAACTGTCCAGATTAATGGCGGCTCGATCTGTCTACGTATCTTAGTGGAACACCTCAGGGCTGGCGGATTACAACGATTTTTGTTGGTGTGTATAAATGCCACGATTTGTAAACCAGGTTGCAATAATAAAAAAAATCCGTAACAAAGCACTCTGGTATATGTACTTAACAGAGCACTCTAGTTGGCGAATGATACTATAAATATATTGATACTTGTAGAACCTTTTGTACAACACGTTTTGGTGCCAGATATTTTGTTTACGGCTGTGCAGATTTTTTTTTTTTTTTTTTTTTAAACAGTAGTTTCTTTGATATGCTGCTTTAGACACATTTAATCAAAATTATAATCACTGTTTTTATTTTTATTTTGGTTCTTTTTATAACTGAATTTATGATATAAATAATGTTCTTGATTTCTTGGTAGAGAAATGTTCTTCAACAAAATCCTGAGTTTATATATGGCCAAAAGCCTGAATTGGTCAAAGACCAAAGTTCCTAAGAACTTTGAAAATTTGAATGGCCAAAGGCCTGGTTGGTGGTCAAAGACCAAATTTCTCAGAGAAACTCTGAAACGATGGGGTTGGCTAAAAGCCAGTTCAGACAAGGTCTGATAAAGAGAGTGGCCAAAGGCCAGGATCAGAAAACGCAGCTCTGATACCAAATGAGACGAACAAAGTTCGCTCACACAAGAATTATCCAAAATATCTGGAATATAGTAAAATAATCCATACAGGACTGTAAACAATAAATGAATAATAAGATATAATATAGATATGATGAGATGATTACAATTGAGAATGAGGGCCTGCTTATATACCCACGTAGGGGTGCCCTTTACCAATAGTCATGTCCTTTGAAACATGACCTTTCATTATTAATAATTATTATTTATTAACTATTATTATGTTATGAATATCTATTTATGTATATTTTATGTTCATAACATACAATAAACAAATGAGTGGCATCTTTGAGATGTCTTTGAGCCAGTTTTTGTTTATCCATTTCTTTAGAAAATCCATACCTAATTTTTCCCCCCTAACTCTTCCAACACCTCCAACTCGGAGAAATCGACCACCCTATCCATATTGATGTATTATCTATAGACCAAACACTCAGAGCTCTTCTTGTCGTGCGCACAACGAATACCTTTTGTAATGGAAGTCAAACGACCCCCAACACCCTTCTTTCCCTTTGCATGCCGCTTAGAGCTCGAATGAGAGAGTGAAGGTTTTTCCACTCTTGCTTCAAACACCTTACCCACCTCGCCTTGATCTGCAACCCCTGTTGATACACCCCAGCCTCCTCCACACCTCTCAAAGAACTATCGATGTCAAGAAGAATATCAGATGATGAGAAGGCCAATTGTGAGCTAAAACCAAAAGATGCTTTTGGGATAGACCCCCGAATCCCCCCCTGGACTAGATCACCAATATCGGGGCCACTACCCCCTGAACCTGCCTCCCCCACAACAAAAAACAAACCCTACTCAAAACCCTCATCCGGACCGGTGCTCCTTGTGGGATCTCCATCCCAACCCACCGAGAAACCCAAACCACAAGAAAAAGACAAGTCACACATGGGGGTAAACCTCGAACCGGTCACACCAGACAAAAAATCCCCCAAACACACAAAATCCTCTTTCATTGTTAGCTCAGGATCACTGACATCCAACCTAGGATTCCTGACTGAAAGGTTACCCCACTCCCCACCAGACGACTTCCAAGTTGCTAGATCGTCGCGTCCCTCTAAACCGACTAAAATTGGAAAGAGACCATTGTAGTCTGAGGTAACGAGCTCACCCCCTTCATATACCTTGGCCATGGTAACCAGTTAATCCTTCTCTGGCCCGAAGAGAGCCCACATGCACCCCTGCTAGCACCTGAAAACCAGACCCGACCTGAAAACCCTAACCCTAACTAGTACTCTCATCATCGCTCCAATCCGTCAACTGATGATTAATGATATGGAAGAAGAGGTGAAATGAAAAATATTAAACCCTAATGAATTCTATTGAAATTGATGAAGGTTCCAAGTATATGGGTTGTAAATGAAAACCAATTGGCTATAAGTTTACTGATTGGATGTGGTTGTATGATAAAATAGAAGCTATAAACTCAATATGGTGTAACATATGGCTGTCCATAGGTGGCATAGTGTTGGTTCATGTTGTATTAGAAAGTATACCTATGTATTAGATGTCCATAGTCGATATTCCAAAGGGAATTTTAGACAAAAATAAAGTATAATTATTTTAGCTTTTGATGGATAGGGAAAAGGGAAAATGAAGGAATTCCTTTGGTCAAATGGACAAGAGTGGTAAATCTAAAGGAAGCAAATAATTGGGGGTTGAATAATATTTATATTTTATTTTGGCCCTAGTTGCAAAATGTCTTTGGAGGCTAATCTATAATGAAGGGATTTGGGGAAAAGTAATGAATTTTAAGTACTTAAAAGGTAAATCATGGAAGAGTGGTTCATATTAGAAATAACTTTTTTTTTTTTTTAAGGAACTTCAATTGTATGGAAAGCTTTGGTTAGGGTATTCCCTTTAATTGGTAATTGGGTGGCTTGGAAAGTAGGAGAGATAAACAAAAGGAGAGTTGGGGAAGACCCATGGATTTGATGCAAAGGAAATTTTGGGTTATCAAAAGATCTTATTAATGATTTGCATTCACTAAGGATATTGTCACTGAAAGAGGAAGTAAATCTCAATGGATCAAATGCATGGTGTGAATATTCAGAATCAACATTTTTTTTTAATCTTTAGGGTGAGAAGACGAAGGATGGACTCAATATGTAAATAGGTTAAAGCACAATGCTCCCAAGTTATTAGATTGGGAGGATTTAATTAACTAATTTGGAAATAAATGATCAGGAGAGTACATAACTAAATTTTGTTTTTCAACAAGGATGAATAAATTCTAGAGCTAAGAAAGTGTTTGGTGGTGGAAGATAGTATGGGAAATGGAGATACCTCTAAAATAAAATAAAACAAATTATTTGGCTTGGTTTGTTAAGTAAAATTCTTACATCGGACAATGGACAAAAGAGAATTGGAATGGACCTACTAGGTGCATCCTATGCAAATGTAGCAAGAAATCAATGGATCACATATTTTTCTCTGTCTCCTTTGCTAAGGTTGTCTAGATTGAAGTGTTGCAAATTTATTTTGGAATGAGGAAATGGGATCATTTGACTTTAGTAGATTGTCTCTATTCATGGTTATCAGATAGATTTGAAAAGGATTTCAAGGCTCTACCTTGCTTTGTGATATGGGGAATTTGGCCTTAGAGAAACAATATGATTTTTCAAGGTCTAGACATGAATCATGTAGAGCTAGAGCAAAAATTTTGGGTATCCTTTAAAGGAAGTTAAAAACCATCGAAAGAAAAACCTTGTAGAATCTTAAAGGAGCCCACTATTAATTATGAAAAAGCATGTGGATTCTTCGATATAGCTTGTCAAGGAGCTCCAAGTATGTGTGGAGCACAAACTATTCTTTATTCTAACACATCTCATTATTTTCTCTTGAAATATGTTGGGCAAGGAAATAACAATGGAGCAAATATTGACACACTTTGGATTCTTTTGAAAACAATAATGGAAAATGGATTGAAACAATTGTGGGTATTTGGAGACTCAATGATATTGATGGATTGGGAAAAGAACAAATGCAAAATTGAAAATATTATGTTAACCCCAAAAATGAATTAGGTCATGAGGATAAAATAAAATTTTGATGAAATATATATATATATATATATATATATATATATATATATATATATATATATATATATAAAAGTTAACACAAAGGATTATCAATTATCTATGAAATTTGTTTCTATACAAGAGGGAACCCTCTTTGAATACGATTTCAGCAGAGGGGATCACATTTCAATCTTGGAAAGTTCAACTTATTAGTTTAGAAGTTAAAAAGAAAGATGTGATTTTTATAGTGTTTTGATGTTTTCCTAAAAATGTAGAATGGGAATAATTATTATCTTTTGATATGTAAAGATACCTCTTAGGAGCCTATGAAGACTATAATTAAGTAGTTATAGGATTGACAAAGATCTTTTTGATGTTGTTTTTCCATCAAAATACAAAGTTCATGCTATAGGGCACATTAACACAAACTAATGTATATTATGATCTCACACTCTAAATATCAAATATAAAGAATGAAAAAAAAAGTTAATTGAATCATTTCATCAAATTTATAAACATGTATAATCAACATATCATATCTTCCTGCACAATTAAGAATTCACCTCGAAAAATGGTTAAGCATTATATAATGACATTATTTGATTATAATTTTATACAATCATAATCTAAATTAAATGATTTCATATAACTAGAGTTAACAATTATATGGCATCTTAAATTTAATTTAAAAAGAAAGAAATCATTAATGATTTTAATCATTAACATACACCATACATTTTAAAAATAAAACTACATCAACATGATATGTAAAGACATAATATACATGATATGAAAGACCTAAGTTACATATATTGTTTTCACATATTACTTATTATGAAGTAACCCATAGAGCATTAATTTTAGTTCTATACTCCATTAAAATTCCCTTGATGACACATACTTCATACAAACCATTATTATCTACGATGAAGTACTCCACATAGTATTTCGTTTAAATATTTACTCAATTAAAATTCAATTGATGACACATACTTCCTAATAAGCCATTGGATGCCTTATGGTTCTTATGCTAAATATGATGCCACACGCTTCCTACTAAGCCATTCAATACTTTACGGTTCTTATGTTAAATACCGAAAAAATTAAAAATTAAAACTTTGGATTCTAGTCAAAATGGTTACCATATGTTCATTGAACAAAACCAAATCTTTTCACCCTTCCTTATAAATGAACCCAACATGTGTAAAGCCATATGACCCAAACCTTCCCACCTTGCTACTCATCAATCAAATTATTAATCATAAAAAACTAGACCTTTTGGGTTTTGATGACAATGCTTACCACATGTTCACTTAATTGAACCAAACCATTTCACCCTTATAAATTAACCACCATTTTACCATTCCTTATAAATCAATTGAACCAAACCATTTAACCCTTATAAATCAACCACCATTTTACCATTCCTTATAAATCAACCAAGCCATATGACCCATACCCTCCTAGCTTGCTACTCATCAATTCAATTATTAATCACCCCTCCTTATAAATCACAAAAGGTAAACATCGTGTAACTTACTACTCATCAATCTAATTCATAATCACCCTTTCTTATAAATAAAAAAAAGGTTTATTAATCACCCCTCTTTATAAATCACAAAGGGTAAGTCTCTCCTACTCATCAATTCAATTATTAATTACCCTTTCTTATAAATCAATAAGGTTTTATTAATCACCACTCCTTATAAATCACAAGAGGTAAGTACCTCCTACCTCACTACTCATTATTCCAATTATTAATCATCCTTCCTTATAAATCAACTTATTACTTCCTTATAAATAAAAAAGGTAAGTCTCATAAAAAAAGATAAGTCTCAATCATTAATCAAGTTTGTAAACATGTTTAATCTACATATTGTATTTTGTTGCATAACAAAAAAATCAACTTAGAAAGGGTAAAACTTTATATAACGACATTAAATGATTATAAGCTTTTCGATCACAATCCAAATTAAATGATTTCATATAACTAGTTAAACAATATGTAACATTTCAAATTTAAATAAGTGATACCTCTCAAATTAATTTAAAAACAAAGATATTATTAATAATGTTAATTATTAACATACACTATACATTTTATAAATTAAACAATATCAACATCTAACATGATATAAAAAACATAATATACATGATATGAAAATCCTAAGTTAGATATATTGTTTTTCCGTATTACCTACAATGATGTAACCAATGGAGTATTTATTTTAGATCTTTATTCAATTAAAATTCCCTTGTTGCCACATGCTTCCTACAAAGCCATTATTACCTACTATGAAATAGCTCATGGAGTACCTTTTTTTTTATAAATATTTACTCAATTAAAATTCCATTAATGCCATATGCTTCCTACTAATCCATTTCATGCCTTATGGTTGTTATGTTGAATATGATGCCACATGTTTTCTATGTTGAATATGATGCCACATGCTTCCTACTAAACCATTTGATGCCTTATGGTTCTTATGCTAAATACCAAATGAAATAAAAAACTGGACCTTTTCGATTCTGGTCATAATACTTACCATGTTCACTAAATGGAACCAAACCATTCACCCTTCCTCATAAGTTAACCAATCCTTTTTGTAAATCCATATGACCCAAACCTTCCCACCTTATTACCCATCAATCCAATTATTATTCACCAAAAACAAGACTTTTTGAATTCTAGTCACAATGCTTACCATATGTTCATTGAATGGAACCAAACTATTTCACCTTTCCTTATAAATCAACCAAGCCATTAGAAATCCATATGACCCAGACCCTACTACCTTACTACTCATCAATTCAATTATTAATCACTCCTCATAAATCACAAAAGGACTCTCCTACCTTACCACTTTTCAATTTAATTATTAATCACTCCTCATAAATCACAAAATTATTAATCACTCCTCATAAATCACAAAAGGTGAGCTTCTTGTACCTTACTACTCTTCAATCCAATTAATAATCACTCTTACTTATAAACTAGCTTACTACTTCTTTATAAATCAGAATGGTAAGTTTTGTATTACCTATGCACCCACCCTTATAAATCAACCAAACCATCACAAAACCACATGAGCTAAAGCTTCCTACCTAATTTTTTTTTATTATAATCACCCTTTCTTATAAATGACAAAATGTAAGTCTCATATTACATGTGAGATGGGTGCAACTAGCAACAAGAAATTTGTTTTGCAAACCCTCTATGGCCAACATTAATGTCCATCAAATCACAAAAGTAATGTCCACCTTATAAATCATAAAAGGTATCACAAAAGTAATGTCCACCTTATATATCACAAAAGGTAAGTCTCCTATACATGTACAAAAGATGGGAAAGGAAGCTAGAAGTGGTATAAAGTAATGTTCACCTTATAAATCACAAAAGTATAATTTTAATTTTATCGAAATCAATGAAAATTTTAGTAAAAATATTTAAGAATAGATCTTAAAAATATTATTTAATCTAAAAAAAGATTTAAGACATTAATCAAATTGGTTAATCATCGATTGAATCATTTAATCAAATTTGTAAACATGTTTAATCAACATAACTGTATTTTCTTGCATAACACAAATTTCACCTTGAAAAATAGTCAAGCATTATATAATGATATTAAATGGTTATCATATTTTACAATCATAATCCAAACTAAATGATTTTATATAAGTAGAGTTAAACATCATATCATATGGGGTCACAAATTTAAATGGTGATGCATTTAAAATTTAATTTAAAAATAGAGAAATCGTTAATAACAATACCTTTTATAAGTCAAACAACGTCAACATCAACATGATATAAAAAACATAATATACATGAATGATAATATCAAAATCAATATAAATGTCACATATACATCACAAATATGTCAAATATGGAATTTTAAATTTGAATGAGTGATACATCTCAAATTTATTTTGAAGATCATTAACACACATAAACATTTTATAAATCAACCAACATCAACATGATATTAAAATGCATTATATATATATGAAAAATAATATTAAAATCAATATATATGTCAATATATATATGAAAAATAATATTAAAATCAATATATATGTCAAATATACATCTCAAATCAAATATAAATATTAAATATACATGTAAAATATACATTGAATCAATAAAATATATACATGTCAACTACTACTAGCTAGGTCTAACACTGAAGCAATAGGCATTAGTGCCTCCACCACCAAAGCTAGAGGCATCAATGCCTTTATCAAATAATAATTTAGAATGCGGCATATGACATATCTCTCCTCTAGAAACTATATCACACGGTGATACCATAGATTCTACATCATACAAACTATATCATACAAACCATTATTATCTACGATGAAGTACTCCGCATAGTATTTCGTTTAAATATTTACTCAATTAAAATTCAATTGATGACACATACTTCCTAATAAGCCATTGGATGCCGTATGGTTCTTATGCTAAATATGATGCCATAGGCTTCCTACTAAGCCATTCAATGCTTTACGGTTCTTATGTTAAATACCGAAGAAATAAAAAATTAAAACTTTGGATTCTAGTCACAATTGTTACCATATGTTCATTGAACAAAACCAAATCATTTCACCCTTCCTTACCATTTCACCCTTCCTTATAAATGAACCAAACATTTGTAAAGCCATATGACCCAAACCCTCCCACCCTGCTACTCATCAATCGAATTGTTAATCATAAAAAACTAGACCTTTTGGGTTTTGGTGACAATGCTTACCATATGTTCACTTAATTGAACCAAACCATTTCACCCTTATAAATCAACCATCATTTTACCATTCCTTATAAATCAACCAAGCCATATGACCCATACCCTCCTAGCTTGCTACTCATCAATTCAATTATTAATCACCCCTCCTTATAAATCACAAAAAGTAAACATCATGTAACTTACTACTCATCAATCTAATTCATAATCAACCTTGCTTATAAATAAAAAAAAAGCTTATTAATCACCCCTCTTTATAAATAATAAAGGGTAAGTCTCTCCTACTCATCAATTCAATTATTAATTACCCTTTCTTATAAATCAATAAAGTTTTATTAATCACCACTCCTTATAAATCACAAGAGGTAAGTACCTCCTTCCTCACTACTCATTATTCCAATTATTAATCATCCTTCCTTATAAATCAACTTATTACTTCCTTATAAATAAAAAAGGTAAGTCTCATTAAAAAAAGATAAGTCTCAATCATTAATCAAGTTTGTAAACATGTTTAATCTACATATTGTATCTTGTTGCATAACAAAAAAATCAACTTAAAAAGGGTAAAACTTTATATAACGACATTAAGTGATTATAATCATTAAATGATTATAAGCTTTTCGATCACAATCCAAATTAAATGATTTCATATAACTAGTTAAACATTATATAACATTTCAAATTTAAATAAGTGATACCTCTCAAATTAATTTAAAAACAAAGATATTGTTAATGATGTTAATTATTAACATACACTGTACATTTTATAAATTAAACAATATCAACATCTAACATGATATAAAAAACATAATATACATGATATGAAAATCCTAGGTTAGATATATTGTTTTTCCATATTACCTACAATGATGTAACCAATAGAGTATTTATTTTAGATCTTTATTCAATTAAAATTCCCTTGGTGCCACATGCTTCCTACAAAGCCATTATTACCTACTATGAAGTAGCTCATGGAGTACCTTTTAAAAAAAATATTTACTCAATTAAAATTCCATTAATGCCACATGCTTCCTACTAATCCATTTCATGCCTTATGGTTCTTATGTTGAATATGATGCCACATGCTTCCTACTAAACCATTTGATTCCTTATGGTTCTTATGCTAAATACCAAATGAAATAAAAAAAATGAACCTTTTCGATTCTGGTCATAATACTTACCATGTTCACTAAATGGAACCAAACCATTCACCCTTCCTCATAAGTTAACCAATCCTTTTTGTAAATCCATATGACCCAAACCCTCCCACCTTATTACCCATCAATCCAATTATTATTCACCAAAAACAAGACTTTTTGAATTCTAGTCACAATGCTTACCATATGTTCATTGAATGGAATCAAACTATTTCACCTTTCCTTATAAATCAACCAAGCCATTAGAAATCCATATGACCCAGACCCTACTATCTTACTACTTATCAATTCAATTATTAATCACTCCTCCTCATAAATCACAAAAGGACTCTCCTACCTTACCACTCTTCAATTTAATTATTAATCACTCCTCATAAATCACAAAATTATTAATCACTCATAAATCACAAAAGGTAAGCCTCTTGTACCTTACTACTCTTCAATCCAATTAGTAATCACTCTTACTTATAAACTAGCTTACTACTTCTTTATAAATCATAATGGTAAGTTTTGTATTACCTATGCACCCACCCTTATAAATCAACCAAACCATCACAAAGCCACATGAGCTAAAGCTTCCTACCTAATTTTTTTTATTATAATCACCCTTTCTTATAATTGACAAAATGTAAGTCTCATATTACATGTGGGATGGGTGCAACTAGCAACAAGAAATTTGTTTTGCAAACCCTCTATGGCCAGCGTTAATGTCCACCAAATCACAAAAGTAATGTCCACCTTATAAATCACAA
>ML778205.1:362396-385561 GCA_009831015.1 Picea engelmannii
CTTATTCAATGCATCATATATAATGATGCACTAGTATGCTAACAATTTAATGACACATAGACTAGAGTATGTTTAGAATTGATTTAAACCAATATTGTATCATAGATAGTAATAATGACGGCACTGTGCCGATATTGAAACACATTGGTGCACCATATATGGGAGTGCACCGACAAGTTTTTGTATTTTTTTAAATAAAAGCTTATATTTTATAACAAAATGTCTAAACCTTCTCTAGTGTGTCTCATATATTGATGCGATGATGCGATTACGGTTCAAAGATGTGTCGATCAGAGTATGTTTAGAATTGATTTAAACCAATACTTTATTATGAAATAGTAATAACAATTGTCAGTGTGCCAATACATGAATACACTGGTGCGACCTATATGTGAGCATTGTTGGAGTTATTTCACACACACCTAGGATTTATTTTTCCTAATGTTTTTCCTATGTTTATTAGTCATTATTCAGTCTCCTATATTTTAGGAAGAATATTCCTCTAGGGAGAATATTCTCTTCAATTTTCACTTTAGCTTGATCAATTGAGTGGAGTTTAGATGCTACATTGGGATTATCACCATGCAGCATTGGGATCATCACCAACTAATGTGCATTGTCCTTGGGATCATCACCAGACTAGTGAATTACCCATGATTCCCTGATCTCCTCCTCACTTCACTCTATTTCAGTCAGTTAACTAAAGACTGATAGACTAGTTAACTCTACTAGGTGGCAATTCACTCCCATAACTGTTCGAGAGACTAGACTAGGTGGCAGTTTACTCCCGTAACTGCTGGTGTGTGTCCAAATAACTCTAGACCACCACTATGGAGCATTGGATTCTCCTCCAATGCACATTGGTTGAGTTATACAGAGCATATCATGTGTAAATTATCATTCATTCATTTGGTTAATGATAATTCTTCCATTCTTTCTCTCCTGCTTTTCTTTTCTCTACAACTATGTATGTCAATTCCCAGCTAGATCTATTATGTGCAGGTTCAACACATTTACAAGCACATTGAGGCACCTAAGATGATTTAAGTGCACCGAAAAAAAAACCTATGTTAAAACCTAGCTGCCCACCTCCGCTAGAAACCTTCACTATAAATGAAGAAGGGAGATGTTTTTTGACAAAAACATATGCCAGGTGGTGTTTTCCTTACAATATATCGAAAAAAAATTCAATTATGTCCATGTTCCTAAGAAGTTGGGGATGGGGGTTTGTATTACACGTGCTCCTATTAAGGAAAGAAGGGTGAAATCAAAAGGGGTAGAAAGAGGTATGTCTCTACAAAATTGTTTGTTATAATTGGATAGTTATCAATTATGAAAACTCATTATTAATATTTTCATTTTATGTTGTTTCATTTTTTATTATAAGAACTTCAAGAGCATCACAATCGACAATCAAATGAACAACGAAAGTTGTATAAATCCCAAATAAGTGTTATGATGCTCTAGATAAATATATAGGTTTGATAATTGATGGCATGGATTAAAAAAGAAACTTTTTCCACATTTTACTTGTACACCAATAGATTTAAAGGAGGAGTTTATTCAGTTTCATTTGTTTAGTTGTATGGTTTTTAATGGTCAAATGTCTCCAAGGGTTTACTTCAAAGTTCACAATATTCCCAATGATACAATTCTCACTATCATAATAATTGATCATGTTCTTACTCACTGCTATGGTAATCCTCTTAAAGTTCTATATCTACAATTGGACAACACCAACTGTGAAAATAAAAATAAGATTGTGTTTGGATATCTAAGCATGCTTGTTGAACTGAGATTTTTTCAAAAGGTAAAGTTGGTTTCATTCTTGTTGGGAACACAAATGGCCATATTGATCAAATGTTTATCCGTTTTGTAGTAACACCGAAGAAGAAGAATGTTGAGAGCCTACCATTATTAATTGAAACTGTTAAGAAAACATATTGTCCAAAATCTATTTTTCACACTATTGGAAGACATTGTTGACATGTGAATATTTATTTAGGGATCACATCGTGAAGAAAAATGTATTGAACAACTTAATGACATTAGATTCTAGGTTCAATTCTGTATAAAAAATATTGATAGGGAAACACTTATATGGGGCAAGCACTACTCAACTAGTGTAGAATAGAGGCTTCATTAAGTTCATCATTTCGAAAGTTCATCCCATATCATCAATTGCACGTGTCAAATTTATTGTTATTGCAATCAACTATTAAAATCCATAATCCATGAAGACATAATAGAGATGTTAATTATTTTGAATGCTTGGAAGAAATAAAAAAGTCTATTAAAGACACATATGAGTGCTTTGATGTTGTTGATTCTATTTGGTGGGGCTCTTTTTTCAAAGATCAAAGTGACATAATTTCAAGCTAAAAAAATGGAGATATATTTTTGAAGACTCCATTTTTTTTGACCAAAAAGTATCCTAAATGAAGATAGGGAAAGAAATGTTTTTGTACAACATGAATCTCAAGGTGTTATTGAGTCTTGAAAACCATAGGAAAGAGAATTGTATATTGGGTCTAGAAGATCATGTGCGCAATGTAAATCCATGGAAGAATTTTACATGGGATTCGTACAGGATTTTGAGGGTTACATGTTTGTAATTCAAGGATTGAAGATCCACGTGGTTATCCATTTTGGATTGCAAAAGTTATAAAGGTCAACAAAGAAAATGAAGAAGTTGTAGCAATTGAAGTAGATTTGTATGCAACAAATACACAATCATTTAATGGTGTTTACAAGCCATAACTGGTAGTTGAGAAGCAAATCAATAGAAAGAGAATAAGAAAGGTTCAAAATATAAATTGTCACCAATTGAAATATTAAAATTGTAGGATGTTGACATACTTGTTTGTGAATTCCATTTGAAAAAGAGAGACACTCTTCTCTCTAGGACTACAAATATTATCAAGAGGTTGTTGGAACAATAAATAGTTGCAAGATGGGAGTGTGATGAACCCAACCATAGATGCAAAAGGCTTCTGACATCTGAAATGTTGGGAAAGCATGAAGGATTATATGACACACTCATTGATAATATAGAAGAAAATGGGCCATCTACATCTTCATCCAATCATTCATATGAAGATAATTTAGATTCTAATGGTGTCTTAAAATCCATGAATAAGTTTGAATATATATATATATATATATATATATATATATATATATATATATATATATATATATATATATGATGTTTGTATGGTAACTTTAACAACTTGTTTGAGCTTACATACGATCTTCAATGGCATTATGAATCATTTCTATGTTTCGTGGCTTATATGATTTTATTATGAATAATATAACAATATCTCTTTGCTTTGAATATAAACAAAGAAAAAATAGTACCCTGCAAGTCCCATAAAGGATATCACTTTTGTGACATTTCTTGGTGTTGGCCATTCTTCAATGGATTTTATCTTCATTGGGTCTAGAACTATTCTTTCTTTTGAAATAATATGACCCAAGTAATGAATCTGTCGCTGATAAAACAAACACTTTATCAACTTTTCATAAAGTTGATGCTCCCTCAAAACTTGCAACACCATCCTCAAGTGCTGATCATGCTCTTCCTTAGACTTTGAATAAATAAGAATGTCATCCAAAAATACAACGAAAAACTTATCTAAATACTCTTTGAAAACTCCACTCATTAAGCACATGAAGGCAGTTGGTGCATTTGAAAACCCAAATGGCACCACTGTGAACTCATAGTGACCATAGCTTGTTTTGAAGGTAGTCTTACTGATGTGTTCCTCCTTTATTCTTACTTGGTGATATCCAGATCTGAGACCTATATTGGAAAATGTCTATGCGCCTCTTAGCTGATCAAACATGTCATCTATCCTTGGAAAAGGATACTTGTTCTTCATTGTTACCTTGTTCAATTTCTCAAAGTCAATACAAAGTCTTAGTGTACCATCCTTCTTCTTCATGAAAAAAACTGGTGCACCCTAAGGTGACAAACTTGGGCATATATACCCCTTCTTCAGCAGCTCTTCAAGTTGCATATGCAACTCCTTCAGTTTCGGTGTACTCATCCTATAAGGTGTCTTGGATATAGGTGCAACTCCCGACATTAGATTTATAGAAAAGTCTATATCTATTTTAGTAGGTAATCCCGGTATATCTTTAAAGACATCCAAAAACTCTTTCAATACTGCATAGTCTTCCACACATGACACTTGATCCTTAGGTGCCTCTTCCATGTGCATTGCAAATACTTGACACCCTTTCTTGTAAATTTTCTTCAACTGCAAAGCTGAAACTTCTCTGATCTTAAGTTTCCTTCCTCATCCAGGAAAGTAAATGCCTTATTGTAACAATCCAGAACAACATGGTTCTCATCCAACCAATCCATACCGATGAGGAAATCATATGAGCACAAAGGTATAATATTTAAATCAACCTTTGTGCGCAATCCATTCATCTCCAATGGAAATGCCTTAACCATCTCATTGATTTTTTCTCTTGGCTCTTGTAGCTAACTACACCAACCAAGGTTTCCCAAGCTTGTTTCTTGACAAATGGAATATTTCCACCATTTTAGGATCTAGATAACTATGACTAGCTCCTAAGTCTATTAAAATAGCAATGGGTTGGTAATTAATATTACCTTCCACCTCGATCATGTGTGATTGGAGGGAAACTTGCTTGTTATCCAACACTATATAAATCCTAGGCACATTTTCACATACTGATCCCACCATATTGATGATTTTCCCTTTAACTGATAAATGACAATTCTCCCTTCTGCCTGCGCAGAATAGTTATGCAGCTGGACATACTTCCTCATACCTAGCAACCAAGTCTCCACATATTCATCCTTTTTGAGCTCATCTTCAAAGGTAGGAGGCTTGATCTTATTCATTTCCCCCTGTAGCTCGTCCACCTCAGTCTTTCTCTTATGCTTTCTAGCAGGTGATGGACTTGAAATACTTCACTCTTTCCTAAAAGAATGCTTACCAACACTTCTATCTTCTTTTCTTTTCTCATCATAAGGCCTACAAATTCTTAATCTACTCAACTTTATCTCCTTACCCATCTTCTTTTCTATTATGTCTAGGCTTTTTATCAATTTGACATTGAAGTAATCTTGCTACGCCTTGGAGCCTTTCATTATAAACCTTATAACTTTGGACATCTTTCCGTAGTAATTTTACAACTTCCACCAAGTTCATGCATTCCCCCTTGGATTCTGTACCATTAGCACCCAAACTAACATACAAATATCCTATTTCATCATCAGTACTGTAAGTTCTCTTGCATCATCCATGCTTTTAAACTTCGGCACTGAATCTGTCCTGCTCTTAATCCCTGATAATTCTGCAAAATGTGCAGACAACACGATTTGTTACATGATTTCATGCAATAACTACATGAAAATTATGCACCATCTTGTCAAAATCCTTCCCTTGGATTTCTTGGATGATTTTAACATCCCAGCTCTAGTGCGCACACATGTGCATCATTGTTCGTGCGTGCAACCCAACTTTATACCGTGCACCCATGGATTTCCGTGCAAACTAAACTCAACACTGTGCAACACCAATGCTTAGTGCACACATCTGTTCATGTTGGTCTCTGACCCATACAAGTCCAGTGTTGAACCAATTGCTCTGATACCAATTTGTAACATACACAATATCCCATTGAGTCATGTTACCCCCTTCTACACACTTTGATACCAATTTGTAACGTACCCATTCTCCCACTGAGTCCCGTTACTCTAAAATTTCACTGCACAGTTTCTACTTTAAACACATTCCATGCAGTTTCACTTGAAGTAATGTGCTCAACCCAAGATTGAGTTGCGCTACACAACTTGTAACAACAGAAGAAACAATATCTTTTCAAACATCCTTAAGCAACTGAATTAAATAAAAAAACTATGCGCACCAACATACTGAACACATAGTACAATTGTGTGCAAAACCACCTATGTGAAAATAACATAGTCATGAACCAATACAAAATGGAGCTATGTGACAACATATACATTAGTGAGATCGCCAACATGATGGCCATACTAGAATCTTCTTTAAGGACTCAAATAATATCCATCACAACTTGGGTGAGGCATGTAACATAGGTGGGTTTCTAGGGTCTTCTTCCTTGATCCAAGTGGATATCAGTGGCCACCCACCTATTCCACAGGCTTGAAAAACAATTTTTCATCTTGGCAGTTTTTCAGGTTCCAAACTTCCGGGGCCGTTTTGAGGTCCTAAACCATGTTTTTTGGGGATTTGGGGCCCATATGACTCCAAAACGCACTTGGTCCAGTCAAAAGTTTTTCTTCTCAGTTATACCTTTCCAACCGTGTATCGAGCGCCTAAAATATAGATCGTATGCAAAAGTTACGCCCCCGAGAAATTGATGTATCAACTATCCCCATCAGGGCCTACAAACCTTTTGTATTTTCATCTTTCGGGGTTAGGGTTTTGGATTTTACTTATGTAAAAATGCCTTTGGAGCCTCATTGTAACACTCATATTCTTGCGAATGTGAGTATCCATCACATCTCTTCTCAAAGATAAGCTACCACCATTCTTTACAGTCTTTGTACATTTTCACAATCTCATTAAATTGTGTATTACTGTATCTCCATGTTTATGGTTGCATCTATGATACATTTCTGTTATATTATTGGATATCCGAGATATCTTTGTACATTCCTTTATTATATCTCCACTCTCATTTCATGTTGAAAATAATCCGGATCAATCCCGATCCCGAAATGATACGATTCTGGCCACGTGAATAAATGTGTTGATGTCGAACATGGTAGAAACCACTTCATTACTAGTCAATGATGTATACCATTAACAAGTGTAAGGGAAATCACCAATGATGAAAATGACTCCCAAGGTACCCTTATTACAATCCAACGAATGTGAATAAATGAGATGAAGTCGAACATTTGTGGAATCATTCGATCAGAGGTCAATGATGTAAACCTACTGTTGAAGCTGAGGAGACCTACCATTGGAGCATATAAGTTCCATGGTACTAACTCTTTTCTAAGTCTAATTGTTGGATAATGTGTTGAAGTCGACATAACAAATTCGTCGAATGAGGTCCATAATGTGTCCCTCATTATTGACATGAAACTAACATAGGAAAGTGATGTAAGATAATAGATCAAATGAGCACAAATTGACGAAGGATGAAGGTTGGTAATACTGCAGAGTGGTTGATTTGGGATGAAACTTCCCTTTAACATTGTGAGGCATGAAAAATGACTTGAAAATGTTGACTTGATGAGGGATAGACCAAAACATAGTGCGATGATAACTCAGGCACTCTTCGGGTGGGCCAAAGGAGTACACTGACCCATAGGATTGGTATGACTCAGAGACAACCAAATTACCCAATTGTAAGACTTGACACAAATAGGTTCCATGTTCAAGGGTGAAAACAAACAACTGCCATAATTCTTTCCAAAAAACTAATCCACTTCCCTCAAATTCCCCCCCACCATGAATGATGAGTACTTCTTTGTTTTTAGCAAGCTTGAGGAGGATAACATATGCTTGGTATAGCTCATCTTCGATGAGTCCCTCATCACATGTTTAATGAACTTGAAGAAGGAGGGGTTCGATCCCATAGGGGTCCTTCAATGTATAATTTCATGGGTTGAGAGAAGGTAGACTCAACAATCTTTTCACATTTTGAGAGTTTGAAAAGAACTTAAAGAAGACTCCAAGGGTGTTCTTTTTCGTAAATTTAGTCCCCCAAGCCTGAAAAAGTATAAAACAATACAAGGGAGAACCCTTCTATCTGAGGCTGAATTGAGTATTCCTTTTTCATAATTAGTCTTACGAGGCCGAAAAAGGGATAATATACCACTCGAAAGATGAATCTTCATTGTTTAATGAGCTCGAAGAAAGACAAATCATGCTCTCATAAACAAGGTCACCAGAAAGGAAAAAATCTCGCCTCCTAAAGTCTTGCACAAGTAGGCCATGACTTGATGGAAATAAGGTAAAATATATCCATAAATTTCATCAAATAGTGTTTACACTCGAATAAATATATTGTATGGAATAAAATGGGCAATGTGAACATAGTAAAATAAATAGTTCCAATGGATTAAAAAGCAACTAATGAAAATACCTACTCTATTTTACCTCTTAGCTTTGCCTTGTTGAAATTTTCCCCTCTTTAGAAAAAAATTGGAGTGATGATTGTGGGAGATCGAGGATACCATTTCGCAAGTTGTTTGAAGCAAGTTATTCCTCTCATCATGCTCTTTCATTTCACTGTGCTCTTATATAATTTTGTGCAACTTTAGGGTTGATTTGAGCTGATCTAGGGATATCTTAGTGCCATAGGATTTCATTGCTCCCTTATTGAATCAATAGGAGCAATGAAGTATAGTTAATATCCCTATATGTAACTAGTGGGGAGTGACTATCACCTTGTAACCCCCTCTAGGGGGGTGATAGGCACAATTTTCTAATTTTTTTTGCAAACAGATGATCAAAAAAGCACTTATTAGGCTCAAACTTTGACTAATGATTCTTCTTGTGATGTGCATGAATTTCTTGGTCAAAATGATTGAATGGAAAGAGAGAGAACATGAGGCCAAAGACATGGTCGCTTTGCATGATCCAAACACCATAGAATCACTAAGGGGCTGTAGTTTGTTTAATTACTTCAATACTCAGAGCATGAGAAAGCAAGTGCTTCTTTTGGACCATTTGATAAGGATTTTGGATGCAAATGACCAACTCTTTCACATGGTCCTCATACTCTTGATATAGAGATGGAGTACATGTACTTTTCAACAGGGCTCTCCAAGCAGGGGGCACTCATTATTTTGGTCGGACATTGGGGAACTGAAATGTTGAATGAGGAATATATCGCACAATACTGTAGGGAAGGCACCCAAAAAAGCAATGGGAAAATTCCAATCAAGGACATTATCAATCGCCCACTACGCATGATACTTTTAAATATTACAAATCTATTGGGAAACACAGGGCCACATCTATCTTCAAAGTGCAGATGACATACACCATTGAATGTATTGAGCCTAGAGTGTTTAACTGGTGTGGGGGTTTGTTGGTGAATTTGAAAAATCAAATCACCAAGTGCAAGATGGTAGGAATTGTTTTTTTGGATATGGATCAATTTTGGCGTCATTCTTCTTAGAGCAGGTGCCTTTGATGCACCCATGGATAGAGATGCCTGTGCGATCTCTGTCTGAGCCACGAATGGAGCGACGGACCATTTACATGTCCTAGTTAGGGGGTGGTCCCCAGATTTTATCATTTGATGCTGGATTCTTCACATGGTGGCGAGACTAGATCACTATGATTGAGGACTTCCCATATGATGGGATAGATTTCAGAGGTGACACAGATCTAGTGCTTCCTGAGGGAGCACTGTGGGACGCAATAGGTATGTCTTCGAAGAATGTGACCTTGTAACAATTTTGTTTTGGATTTTTGATATATATATATATATTTGTATAAAGGGGATCCACATGCATTTTTTTTTTCGCAGATCAAGGAGCAACGTGGCTGGTAGGTATGTAAGAATTACATCAATGCAAAGATGCACATCATATGGAGGAAGTCGATGCTAGAGGGATTCATGACGTGGAAAGAAACATGAGGTGTGTCACCATAGGTGTCATTGTGATGTAGATGTGGGAGATTCCTTACCATCTCCAAAGGCACACAGTGGGGGTGCCTGAGGGAATTAGTCATTTCTTACGACGAGTGGCCCGAAAAATCGTATGTTACCATGAGCACAATGTGCCATAGGACAATGGGTAGAGTCTCATGTTCTTGTATTATCCTAGTTTTGCGATATGTATATGATGTATGGGCAATATAGCTTGGTTTTTTTCCCTGATGTACTTTTTGGACTTATGATGTGGAAAAACACTTTCTATGTGTGTGTGTGGGGCAGGGGAGGGGGGGGGCGGTTATTTTGGCTGCTTATTCCTAAGTGTTTAATCGAATGATGGTTTTCATTTTGTCACTTTTATATGCTTTTGTGATTTTATATATGCACTAGATTCCATTCTAACATGAAATTAACAAGTTAATCAATTACCATGTCAAACTCCCTTGGTATATGTTGATATCGAATGTAATCGAATGATCTTTCAAGGAGGAAAACCCTTAGGTAGAGATGAAGCAATACAGGATCACAGATGGAATAAATGTGGTCCAGTTGAAATACCACGAGTTGAGAGTCGAGACTAACAATCATGTGAGATATGCAAAAGAGGAAGCCTCGGTCAAAAGTCCAATTACAACGTGATATTATGAGACATTATTTGTCTTAGGGCCAAGGAAAACCCCTTCTGAACTAACTAAATTGTTAGTGGGGAAATATACCTCCCAAGTTGTAGAAGCAATGTTCTGGGTACGTCGACCAACACCGTTTCTTAAATCCAAAGTATTCAGAAAAGGACGCCAACATCTGCACGTTCAAGTAAAAAGTAGGATAAGCGACCATAGGTGAAATAAAACCTCACACACAAAATAAAAATCACAGCACAAAAAAACACACCAAATCTATGGTACAATAATGTACAAAGAATGAATGTAGGATGAACCTAAGGATACCACTTTTTTAGGTAGAGACCATTCTAGGGATATTTCAATGGGGTTCCATCATAATCAACTAGCTCATAAGCACCCTTTTGTAGCACTCGTTTTATAATGTAAGGGCCTTGCCACTTGGGTTCTAAATTACATGCCCCTAGCTTATCATGGTCTTGGTCATAGACTAAAACCAACTCACCCTCATCAAAGACACGAGGTCAAACAGATTTTTCGGAAATCATCTTGACGCAGTTTTTTTGTGTCCCATTGGTGAGAGAAGCATCACGATGAGTCTCATTGGGTTTTTTCAAGTACAAGAACCTTTCTTCTTTGGTAGAGTTGTTTGGCAGGAGTTCAATGGCTAGTTTAAGTGATGGAATTTTACATTCAATCGATAGGATTGCCTCTAGGCCATAAACCAATTGAAATGGTGTAAACCCCGTGGTAGTTTTTATGGAAGTCCTATATGCACAAAGTGTTGAGAAAAGTTTCAAGTTCCATTTTGATTTTTGTGTCCCCACCATCCATTGGATTGTGTTTTTCCATACCTTATTAATTGCCTATACTTTTCCATTGCTTGGGGGTAATATGGGATGAGTTGTCATGGCGAAAACCTAATTTGGCGCTTAACTCAGCCATCATATGGTTTCAAATGTGTGAGCTATGATAAATAGCGATGACTTGTGGGACTCTGGATATGGTTATAAGATGGTTGAATACGAATAAGGAAACATTTCTTCCATCGTTTCTGAATGTAGGCATAGTCTCGACTCATTTTGTGAAATAGTCAACTGTGACTATAATATAATCATGCCTCCTGACTCAGGTAGGCTTACATTGCATAAAGTCAATGCCCCATTTTTGTGAAAGGGCCGACGAAAACTACTAGATGAATTGGAGTGGGAGGAGATCATGTTTTAGGATGAAAAACTTGACAAGGAGGGTATTTCTTAACAATTTTTATACAATCTTGGAAGATTGAGGGCCACAAATACCCCAAGTGCAAAATTTTCTGGGTTGTAGCCATCCTAGAAAGATGACCGCCACATGATCCAAAGTGACAGTCATTAAGAACACATTCAACTTCTTCATGATTTAAACATCGTTGTAATATAGAGTCGATACCGCGATGATATAAAGTGTCACCAATGATGAGGTAGTGTTTCACATGATGGAGAATGCGACGATGATCTTCGCAAGATAACTTGGGATGAACACATTGGGTTTGGAGATACAAAGTGATGTCTCCATGCCATGGGTCAGACATGATAATGAGGAACGATGACTCATCATGAAGAGATTTGATTGGCTCAGTTTCTTCATCAGCACGGGGAAGGTCACACATAAGCTCGAGAAAAACCAATGATATCTTTGATTTGGATCTGGAAAATTCCAGATCAAATTCTTGGAGAATAATGATCCATTGTGAGTATTTACCCCCTAGTACTTATCAGGTCAATATATGGTACATAGGGTTGGAATTTGCTATGATTGTGGTCTTGCAAAGAAAAATGTAATGGAAAAATCATTGGACAACAATAATGGTTACCGACACCAACTTCTCAAGATGCAAATAATGAAGTTCAAGGCCCACGAGGCTCTTAGGTAATATATCACATTTTCCTGGCCATCATCGTCCTATTGAACCAACACCATTCCAATGGTGGAGGTAGATGCGACAAGGTAAAGTATATAATCTCGCGTGTAATTTGGGGGATGGGGTAACAAAGTATGAGTCGATGTGTGTTTGAGAGCATCAAATGATCATTAGGCTTGGTCATCCCAAATGAAAGGGATGTCCTTTTTCAAAAAATGTATAAATCTTGTTGTAACCTTTGCATAATTACGGATGAAAAGACACAAGAAGTTTTCCTTCCCTTGCAAACTTTGAAGTTGGTGGAGGGTTGCTGGAGGAGTTAATGATAAGATAGCCTCAAATTTTAAGGGATCAACCCGAATCCCATCTTTGGAGACAATGAATCCCATAAGCCTTTCAGTTTCAACGCAAAAGATGCACTTGTGCAAATTCAAGTGAATATTATAGTGGCGACATCGAAGAAAAATGGCTCTAAGATGCTCAACATGGTCCTCTTGATGAGCGGAATGGGTAGGTAAATCATCGAGCTAAGGATCCACAATATGAATGATATCACAAAAGGCATATGCCATTGCTCGTTGGAAAGTGGCCCTAATGTTTTTAAGGCCAAAGGGTAACTTGCGATAAGCAAATGTCCCCCCGGGGCAGATGAAGGTTGTCTTGTGCTAGTCGGAGGAGAGTATATTAATCTGATTGTAGCCAGAAAATCCATCCATAAACAAAAAAAAGACACTTCCAGCACAATTATTGATGATTTGGTCGATAAAGGGAGTAGGATAATTGTGTTTGGGACAAGCTTTGTTAAGGTCCCTATAATCGACACAAACTTTGATAGTTCCCTATTTTTTCATAACTGGAATGATGTTGGAAACCCACTCTGTTAATGGTATAGGGTAAAGAAACCTAGCTTTCAAGAGTTTTTTGACTTCTTCCTTAATGGATATAGTCTTTCGGGGGTGCATTAGGCAGAGTTTCTGTTAGATAGGTTTGGCTCATGGGTAGGTTTTGATCTCATGAACAACAATGGAGGGATCAATACCTAGAATTTCTTCATATCTCAAAGTGAAAACATCGCGAAATTATTTAAACAAGGCCGCATACTCTTTAATTTCTTCTGGTGATCAATGTTGGCCATGTTGAATATGTTCCACAATACTAGGTTTCATCAATATGCCAATAGAAATGGTAGGTGTGATATTCCCTCAATTCCCTTTAGATACAATGTCCTAAGTAAAAATGGGGGATTAAGGGTTTTCAACAATATCTAGTGGAACAATGGATTTAATGTTGTTCTATACCGTATCCATATGTGGAAGGAAAGATGACCAATGATGATAATCTTCCTAGGGTGACTCTTCTAGGCTCATAATCTCCATGATGTACTCATCTAATGGGAAAGTCTTATGAAATAATCAAAAGAGGACAAAGAGGAGTCTAGCCAGGATGGTAGAGAGTATGGATCCGAAGCCACGAGATGGTGGTCATCGAAATCCGATATGTAATAGGCATATTGAATCACATCGTATACAACCTCTGCTGGACTAAGTGGCATGGCGTCACCTAGGGATTCAAGTTTAGATGTGCTAGGTATTACCCAAGGATCAAACGATTTAGGGGATTGTTGCACCATAGCCAAAAGCATGTTTATCATGGAAGCCTGATGTGGGGGGTTAGGGGAAGGTAAGGAAAAAATTCCCATAAGCAAGGAATCTTTGAGGATACCGACCCCCACACTCTCATACGTAATATTAGAATGTCCCAAGAAAGGGATATTATTAGCAGTGTTGTTATGAATGTCGTGATCTGGATTATTTTGAGAACGATATGAAGGAAGAAATATAACAAAGATATACCAAGGAAATACATAGAGATATGGCACAGAACACAGTAACATATTGAAACTCAAATTCAATTAATCATTGTCTAAAAATACAAAATACTGTAAAATGCAAAAGCACACAAGCTAGCTAGAATGCTGGAAGGTTATCTCTGAGAAGAGTTGTGTCAGCTACGATAATTCGTAAGAAGATTTACATTACACTCCATTGCATTATTAAAGGGCCTCCTTCACCTCAATTATATATGAGAGAGTGAGAGGAGAACAATTCCCATGATGCATGTGGGATAAATTGGTATACGTTTATAAAATGTCACAGACATGTAAAACACTAGGACTTCCCGAGTAGTCACCCATCCCGGTACTAATCTAGCATGAGCACACTTAATTGTGGAGTTCTAAAGGGATCCACTGCATTAATGCTATGTTTTAGGCATGTACATAATACCACTAGGAAATCATTACACAATGTCTATAAGTAACAAATGAAGATGGCATTACATTCCATTCCCCATCAAAAGGGTTTATCATGGTTTATCAAAACCATAGGCTTGAAATGTTGATTCAATGGAAAATGTGGATGGCCATCGAGATCCACATGGATCATCCCCCCCCCCTTAGGAATAAATGGTCCCCATTGCCTCAAGTTCCCTCGGGATATGGAGAAACTTTTGCTGAATTTGAACCTTGGTGAGTCGATTGCTTTGTTGAAGTAGATGTCCTGCTTGTACTTTTCCTATGGAAGGATGTCATGAACCTGTTGGAGGTGTTGGATCTATTCAATAGATATGGTTGCAGGATCTGCCTTGGTCTGAGTGTGGGAGGAATTTTTCGGTGAAGATGCAACAAGAAGATTTATATCAATGGGGGCTAATGGTTGGAACCCCAAGAACACATGAAAAGGGTCATGGCCAATAGAGCTACGTTGAACATATGGAAAACTCTCATTCTCTCTATGCTTCTCTTCAATATTTTTGACCTGCTTTTGTTGCATGTAAACATCTTGGGCTGAGGCTATAGTGGTCAGAGTGACCTTCTGTTCACCGTTTCATAGGATAATGAAGAGGGAAAACTTTGTGGTTTGAGAGCTTATTTTGAGGCATTATTTTTCCAAGATAAATGAAGTGGTAGTAGTCGGAGCTACCTCTAGTACCCTGTAGAGATGACCTCCTAGAGCAACAATGACACTATGGGTCTAAGACTCATAGATAGCATGATGTTTCCACATAAATGGTTGTCCTAAAAGAACATCAAAAACTTCAAATGGGGTAACATCACACACTACCTCATCCTTGAAGGTCTTGATGACATAGGACATGTGTCACTGCTGGCTGACACATATGTCTCATCCTTGACTCAACCATTCGATGGTGTATGGTTGGGGGTGTGGCATCATTGGCATATTCAATCTCTTGTCAACCTCGACTGGTATTAGGTTCTTCTAACTCCGACTATCAACAATGAAATGCAGTGGGGTCCCCTTTACCCACATCTGCGAGTGGAAGAGGTGCTCCCCCTCCTCAATCTCTTCTAGTTCTTCTGGTTGTATTGTTGTGGCCACATTGGTAGTAGTGAGATTTGCATCGATGATTCATTTCCATTTATTGTGCTCTGAATCAAAGTTTGAGTCAGGTTTTGATTCTTTTTCTTTGAGCTCGACCACAAATGACGGTTTCAAACGACATTCATCGGTGTTGTGCCAGGGGATTTTGTGGACCTCACACCACTTTCCAGTGTATTTATTAAACTTCCCATTACCCTTCTTTTCCTGCGTCTTGGACTGACTCTCTTGAGGTTGGCCTTCCTTGTTGATATGTCCTTATTTATGCGAGTTAGGGTTGCCTTTTCCATGCTTTTGTTGTGGCGTATTTTCAAATTCGAACTCCTGCTTACTACACTACTTGAATTTTCGATCGATTTTGACAGCATATCGATAAGCAACTCCCAATGAGGATATGTCCAAGAAATCCATCTCTGCTTGGATGTACTTGTGTAGACCACTGCGGTACTTCAAGACCAAGGGACACTCAGAGTCTTTGATACCCATCTTTGAGCACAAGGTATGAAATATGTTAGTGTACTCCGACACCATTTGGTGTCTTTTTTGAAGCAGAGTCATCCATTTCATGTAATGGTCATCATAGTTTCCGATAGGGTAGAAATCCTCTTTTAAGACATCTATAGAGGCCGCCCAAGTGGGTTCTCTTTTGAATGATGTAGATTGAATTACGGTGTACCTCTCCTAGTAACCTTCCCACCAAGCTCTAACATGGGGAAGGGATTTAAGGAGCACGGATGTGATCTTTTCACCGTCAGAAATGTTTTGGATAGAGTAATAAACTTCTAGCAGATTCAACCATTTTTATAGAGCATATGCATCTATCTGGCCTTCAAATAAGGGGATATCAAAATTGACTTGTACCTTGAAGGGTGTCACACCTCTAAAATGACTACTTTTTGAATATGCCTCAACGACCTCCATCAGTAGTCTCTGAAGGATTTGAGCGAAGTTGTCCATCATCTCGTTCCTTTGTCGCATGAAGGCTTCCTCAAGAAACGTCTTGAAAGGATATCCTAATCTGTCATATCCCTTTTCTTCTGCCATGGAAAGTTTCTTGGGTTGGAAAAAGTGGTTGTCCTCAAGCGAAACTAGCTTGAGACCTAGCTCTCTATGCCCTGACCTCATCGAGGACCTACTATGAGAAACGACAAGGAACAAACTGCTCTGATACAACTGATTCAAATTATTTTGAGAATGATATGAAGGAAGAAATATAATAGATATATAACAAGGAAATACATAGATATATGGCACATAACACAGTAATACCGTGGAACTCAAATTCTATTCATGATTGTCTAAAAATACAAAATACTATAAAATGAAAAATCACACAAGCTAGCTAGAATGGTGGTAGATTATCTTTGAGAAGAGATGTGTCAGTTACGCTCATTTGTAAGAAGCTTTACATCACACTCCATTGCATGCTTAAAGGGCCTCCTTCACCTCAATTATACATAAGAGAGTGAGATGAGAATAATTCCCATAATGTATGTGGGATAAATTGATATAAGTTTATAAAATGTCGTAGGCATGTAAAACACTAGGACTTCCTGGGTGGTCAACCATCCTAGTACTACTCTAGCTTGAGCATGCTTAACTATGGAGTTCTAATAAGATCCACTACATTAATGCTATGTTGTAGGCATGTACATAGGACCACTAGGAAATCATTACATGATGTATGTAAGTAACAAATGAAGATGTCATTACATTTTATTCCCCATCAAAAGGGTGAATATCATGGTTTATCAAAACCATAGGTTTGAAATGTTGATTCAGTGGAAAAGGTGGATGGCCACCGAGATCCACCTGGATCATTTCATGTGTGCAATAATCAAGTTGGTCGATGGTCACAATTTTCCATTGGTGAGGAAATTTCAAGAGGTGAAAGACTGAAGATGGGACAACAATCATCGCATAAAAACAACTACGACCAAGAAGAATTTTATAGTCCAGGGATGCATCGACCATTTCTACGTAAGTAGAAATGGTTTTCCCCTCCAAATCCATGGCTAATGAGTGTAAGATTCCATCAAATTATTTGAGGGTAGTGGAAGGATGGTTAAGTTTAGGAGAGCCAATGGCCTGCCAACATGATAAGGACATGACACAAGTTGAGGCTCCTTCATTTAAAATAGTATGATGGATATTCTTCCCACATACGATGGTGTGAACTTGGAATTAAAGGTGGTGGGAGAGTCTTGGATTGAAATATTCGAGGTTAAACATAATAATATTAGATGTCACTAGGTCCACAACTCCAATAGATGACAACAAGGTTATACATTGGCTTGGACAATTCTGTAGAACTTTGAGTGTCAACATAGCACAATGTGCCTGTGCTAAATCTTCAACATTGTTGTAGTTTTGGGAAGCACATGCACTTGGATTAAAAATGAAATTTTGAAATCATTCTCTTAGGCGGGCGCAACACTGAGTCAAAAATAGGCTTCTCTATTTGTAGAGGGTTGAAAGGTGGAGGAGTAGTGGAAGTGGAGGGCTTGTTTGTAGCACCTCCGTTGGTAGTTTTTTCTGGAAGGGTGTCGTATGTATTAGATATAGTTGTTAGAATAATCGTCTCATTACACATAAGCACATGGGCACTTGTGGAAGCATCCCCATCTGAAGGATGACTTGCATTTCCCCCTTGCAGAAGGAAGAGATTGTGGGTGTTATCACTCTGTAAATTCCCAGAGGTTGTAAAAAGGCAGAAGAAATTTACAAGAGGTAACCTTAACCAACCACTTCGAAACTGGGATCTAGCCCTGCCAGTTTCAGAGAGGGATCTCTCTATAAGATATAGATTTGTTTGGATTTTCAGATCTCAGGCTAGTTAAAAAAGAATAGTACCGAGTTGTTTGTATTTTTTAATAAAATGGTTGAATGTCACTTACGCTTCCATTGGGATATGGGGTCTGTTTTATAAGAATGGAGATCAAAGGACAATTTTTTTAGAAGAATCGTTTTATAGGGAAAGTTAGTGCAACTGCTAGATTCTTTAGGAATAAAATGATGGATTGCTGAAAAGGTGAGATATTAGTTAAAACAAAAAAGCAATTAAGAATTTCTTTGTTGTAACATCAAAATGAAAACATTTAAATCTGTAGAAGATTAAGAACAGAGTACGCAATGGAAAATTCTGCAACTTTAACTTCTTTTAAAGATTAGATTAGAAAAACAACATGATAACTGAGAAAGAAAACTATTTACGAAGACAGAGGAAACTTCACCAATAGATAACACGCAGGAATCCTGTGAAACATCTCTTTGTATTACTAGAATAACCTCTTGAAAAATTATAGCGATTACAACTTTCTTGGGCGTAAAGATCAACCCTTAGTACTTGAAAGTTTGAAGTATTTATAATCAAAATTACAAACGACCCTATCATCAATGATCATGATGTGGCAGATGCTATTTTTAACTATCTAGATAACAAGATGCAAAAATATAGGAACTGATGATTATGTGTCGAATCTCTCATGATGATTTTGAGGAAGACCATTGGTGAGTCATTCATATGAATTTGACTGCGCTGGATGCTGACTTGGATGAGACCTTTATCTTTACTCGATCAATTCACACAACTCATCCCATATTTGTGTACCGGGGATGGTAACTTTCAATAGCCGGCGGTAGATTTCATCCATCTCGGTATACTTAGCAAAAGTCAGGTTAGTGAGGAAAATGTACTTGATTTCGTTCTATATGCTGAGGTCAGGCTGCAAGGTCTCCAAGAATGCTTTGCCTGTGATGCTTCCCTGTATCCCTGAGAACTTGGAACTATCTTTGGCCATGGTGGCAATCTTTTTCTTATAATTGGATAAGGTCATCAATTTATCATTTAGGACAAGTAAGCCAAGAAGGACAAGTAAGCCAAGAAGGCCCTTTTTTTGCAAGGCCTCAAGCTTGTTAAAAAATCTCTGAACTCCAATGTCCATGTTCTGAGCTTTCTCCTCCAACTGTAACATTAATCCTCTTTTGGTCAAAACTCTTTTGACTTCGAGGATAGTCTCTATTCTGTCTTCAACTTTCAGGTCTTCAAGCTCTTCCTTGGTTTTTGAATTTAGAAACTTGATGATCTCGTCAGTTGCCGAGGGCATCTCACCTAGCTCTCTTCTTATCTTGTCGATGGCCTGCCTACTCTTTAGCACCAGATCATGTTTCTCAAACATGATTTGCACCATGGGCCAAATTTAGTTTATGGAGTTGGAGATATCTGTCGAGATATTTTCCTTAGCCTCTGCTAATGTCTTACTTACCACTGTTTGTTTTTGAAGCTGTTGTATTTCTTTCTTGAGCTTCTCTGATGCTTGTCTCTCAATGTTATATCTTGTTTGGAAGGAGGGCTTGAGTTCCTGGAGACTTTAAGCCTCCATTTTCATCCTATTGATCTCTGTTCCTTGCAGAGTCATCTCCTCCATGGACTTTTCTAGCTCCACAGTTTTTTCTGTCAATGGAGTTTCCGATGAAATTTCTGCTGTAGTGGTTGTTGGCACATCTACTGTACTAACTTCCGCAAGGGGAACTGCACTCAATGGAATGAATTCCATCGAGGTTGATTGTTCCTTCTCTTTCAATAACCTTTCCAATTCTGCCTCCATTTCCTTTATCTGTGCATTCTGCTGTATGATTAGTTTCAACAATTCCCGTTTCTTGTCTTCTGCCTCAACTATTTCTTTAGCTTGTGAATCCTGTGTTGGTGGCAATTTCAGCTGTTTTCTTAGAGATGCAATGTCAGCATTCTTTTTCTTTAACATCTCCTCTGCTACTTTTACATTCGAGGGATCATACCCAATATTGAGTACTAACTCCTCTAAGGATTTTATTCTGTTATCCTTTGCAAAAGAGGATATCTTTTCCAACTTCAATTGGGTCTGAACATTGTTTAGAGATGCCTGTAACTTTACTGCCGTAGAGGAAGCATGTGCCAATGTGGAGAAAACCATTTCTCCAGTCTGTCTGTGCAAATCCACATGGTCAGCTGGATGGACTTGTTTGGTGTCAAAGACAATAGTTGACCTTTTGTAGTCAATGATCTCTTTGGGTTGAGACACCCGTGCTTGCAGAAATGCCAGATGCATTCTTCCTTTCTCTGTGTCAAAAGATGACAACAATCTGTGTTGTGTTGTAGAGGTTTGCTTCCAGAACTGAGTGTAGGTGCTATAGGTCAACATCTGGTTCTTCTTTTTAAATATGTCATATTTTTCGAAAATGTTCAGAGGTACAGATCCTTGTGGAGTTTGGGTGGTCACAACTATATCCGTTTGCTTCTTTGAAGAAGGAGTGGACACCACTTGTTGTTTTCCCTCAATCACTTTGGTAGAGTAGGGCTCTTTCTCACCAGACATGTGAGTAGCATGGGTGGTTTTGGGTCTCTTGCTGTATACTTGAAAATCTTCTGCTGATACCTCAGTGATTGAAGGAGAGGCATCCTTTCTTGGGCCTTTTTTCCTTTGGTACCTGTGGAGTGGTAGTTTGTGAAAAAGAGATTGAAGGAGATTCCTGCTGTTCAGTATCTACCAGAGTATATTCCTCCCACTCAATTTGGTTCACGTACTTTTCGATTTCTGGTTTGAGGGTGTGAGCATAAGGTAAACTTTTGTTTTTGGATCTCATCTCTGCAATGATCCCACTTGGGTCACAATGCCAATTGAAACTGGTGCTGAAGTTCATTTCCCTTAATAGTTTATCTGCCTCTTCCCCAACAACTCGATTGTTGCAGATAAACGATCCTATTTGCTCATCTGTTGTTTTTTCTTCACAGACACAAAATGAATGTCATCTAAGTTTATCATCTGACGAATATACTCCAGTGCAAATATTCGAATAGGCACATACTTGGGCAATTTGTATGGAGCTAGTTCACACCCATACACTCTGATCTTTGTGTGATTCTGGTATAGGAACCAGTCCCTAGTCTTTGCGAGATCCAAAAGGTGCATAACTCTTTGGATATCCTCGTTTATCCTCGACTCCGGTCTTCCACTGAGAATTCCTACCACTGGGTGATAAAATAACTCGATGAATTGTTTGAAAATAAACTCAGTGGAGTTTCTTCTGAGCAACGACGTCCATAAAGTTACTGCTTGTGGTTTTCTGTTCTTGTCCATCTTCTACATGAGAAAGGAAAATTTGTCTACTTGATAGAACATAAACATGTAGGCCAGTATTGAGGAATATTGAAACATGCCTTTTGTAGGGAAATTTTCCAGTTGCTCGTGCAAGTTCTCGGCCAAAAAACCGCTGTAATCAAACTGGGTGGCAACTTTCTCTTCAACAGAGAAAATGGAAAGGAAACCTAGGATAGGTTCATCCACCCATTCATCTAAGAAGTAAGCGAGCAAACAACACAGTGTTGAGATAATTTGGTTTCATTTTTCAGAAAATATGGAGGAATGATAAGGAGGATTCTTCTTAGAAAATTGGGCATCTTGTGGGAGGAAAATCTCAAATATTTGTGCTCTTTGGGGAAAAAACAGATTCTGATACATTTCTGTTAGAATTTCAATTGTGAGGGGAGAACGGGGTTTGACTTTGGGTACCTTCATCATTTGATCGATGGCCTCGGGTGTAATCAGGAAAAAGGTTTCTCCAGATGAAGATACTATGTCTCTCTGATCAGGGAGGTAGTGCGCTTGGCATTTGAGGGCGAATTCGGGAAAATGATGGACTTGGGGAAAAAGATATAGAGGGAGACTTGACTCCCAGAGCCCAATTTCATTGCTCTGATCGATGAAGGTGTCTTTAAACCATGACTGTAGCTCGGTGAAGTTGAATTCAGACTTGGTTTCTGAGATTAAATAGTCTTTGTCTGCTAATGGGATCCGGTCGAGATCGACAGGAGGCGGGAGAAAAGGATTTTCCTCCACATTTGACTTTTTACTTTTGGGCACCATTGATTTCCGCTGGTACTTGCACACTGAACACACGTTAGTAGGAGAAAACTTATGGCTGGATGAGATGTTGCATAGGCAAAGGAAAATGAATCTCTGATATGCAGGGAGTGTGAGTGGAATGTGAATGACTGAAACTGGGTTGGAATTTAGTGAACGTGTGTCCATTGGGCGAAAAAGGACAGGTCAGGTCAACAACGGGTATTTGGCCAGTAATAAATGGCCAACAAGTCCTTTAGAGCATGAGGGGGTGAGGTGAAAGACATCTGACATGTGTACCCGGTTGACGTGTAGAATGGTGATTGGAAAATGAATGAGATAGATATGACTCGTAATGGTTAGATGGAGGGGACATGCTGACAGGGTGATGAAATGGGATTTGCAAGGGGTGGTTTTGGGGTGTGACATCTCTGGATGATGGTGGTGAGTTGGAAAAATGGTAACTGATAAACGTTTGGAGTGGGGAGGCAAGATGCAATGAGATTATGCCACGTAGGATGGGGCCTGCCTAGACACTGCTTCATTCCAGACCCCCCCGTTAAAGGTAGAAAGGTTTGGGGGGGGTCCAGGATCTCTTGCTGACCATTGATCTGAACAAATCTAGATATACCATTGTTTCAAACACATTATTTAACCATCATGTCAGACCCCCCCCCGCCTCCACAGTTAAAAGTAGAACGGTCGGGGGGGG
>ML778205.1:385974-409625 GCA_009831015.1 Picea engelmannii
CCCCCCCCCCCACCGTTAAAAGTAGAATGGTCGGGGAAGTCCGAAATATCCTCAGAGTCATAGATCTGGGCACCAAAAGCTTAGTCGTAGATCTAGGCCCGATCTTTAATCTCCGGGGCGCAATTCAGTATATGAGACAAAACTTAGGCTTAATGACCGTTTTTATGGGTTTTGTGCGCTGCTTCCCTTGATTTTGTCACCATGGGGTTAGAAAAACATTTCACCATCAAGATCATGCATTTTTCATCGATCATCTTACATATTTTATTGAAAGGAAACTAACTAATCTATGTCCTAACCTACTCATTTGCACCTTTAGCCCAACTTAGACTATTGGGCTAAGAAAATACTCTACCTTGGGGCTATTTAACCAAGATTAGACTGTTTGGTCAAATCTATTCACTAGCTAACCTAATTACATGGCTAAGATTAGACAGTTTAGCCAAGCTTATTCACTAATCCTAAATACTTAAATTTAAAAGACTTGGCCATGTTTAAACTATATGGATCAAGTCATTGTCATTTCATGGGGCTTTATCCATTTTCTTTTATGCCCTCTTTTAATTTTTCTCATTTTTTTTTATTTCTTTTCTTTTCTTTTCTTTTGTAGAATGCAACAATATCTGCAAGTCAAAAACACTAAAGGAACAAAATTACAATCAACAGTTGATCCTATAAATTATAGGGTTATAACAGTGGGCAACCATTTTTTGTTGCTGAGGCAAGAAAGGGTTGGTTAATATTGTATGTTGGAAGGTTCCCTTTAGAAATTTTGTGACTTCCTCACAATGGGGACAATCTTTTGTGTAATGGTTGTCTCCGCAGATCAAACATGGAAACTTGGCCTTTCTTTTTGTCTTGTTTTCAATAGGCGTTTGGGTTTTTTTTCTCCCCTACTAGTTAGAATATTTTTTGGAGATACCTTTATTTTTCTTCTCACCTCCATGTTGCTAAGATGAAGTGGATTGAACCGCATTTACTTGAGAGGACTGTGTAAAAGAGGGAACATATTTGGTGTTCATAATAGTTTGTGATGAGGTTGGGGTGGAGGATGACTGGCCTTGTTGCCTAGTCGACTGGGTGGAAGACTGCGCTTTTACGAAACCTATCATGCCATCAACATGGGCTTTCGAGTCTGGTCTGGAAGGATCATTCGACAAATGGGGAGCATGAGGAATTAGATCATAAAGTGTGCCAGAATGGGATTTCGGGAATACACCAGGTCCAAGTATTGAGCACGGTTGATCGTCTGCTCCTTGGTGACAACTCTAGAAATAGGTGGTAATAGTGGCTTAGTGAACTAATATGCCAAGAGGTGGTCCAAAATTGCAACTTTAATCAATCATCGCCCCCACTTTCATTCATGAATATGATCAAATATATGGGTGGAGGTGGATTTCCTAAGCAATGTCATAAGCTTGGTACTGGTCTCATACTGTATTGGTAGTTGGAAATAAGTAAAAAATTCCATAGCATTGGATTTAAAGTCACCAAAGGAGTATCAAAACAACTCGATATACCATTTGGTTGCCGAACTTGTGAGACTTCTATAGAAAAGTCTTAAGCGAATGGAATCATCCATCAAGGAGTTGAAAGAACACCAAATATGGAAGGTCATTACATGATTGTCGGGATCTTCTCTAGGATTCCTGTCAAACTTCGAGATATCAGAGGGTAGTTTGGAAGGAATTGGTGGCCAAAATGGGGTATGTTGTATGGGATCGTTAGTCAAACATGACAAATCAGGAAAATATAATGTATCCAAAAAAGGAAGTTGTCGGTTGGCTTGCGAATACTAGTAGTATTGATACGACATCGATATACTAGTAGGACCATATACTGGTTGTGATGGCATCGTAAAACTTGATGGTCCTTCCATATACTGTGGTTGAGAAGGTTGAGGAGTAGGAAACATGGGGTTCACTGATTGAGATGGAAAATCTCCTTGTGGAGGGATGCCTGTCGGACTAGGTTGACCCCATGGAGTGTTTACAACTCTTGGATATGGTAATCCAGTATAAGGGCCTATATTAGTAGTGGTGGAGGGGCTTGAAAGAGCAGTTTGACCCTAGGTTTGTGGCTTGTTTCCAATAAGGAATTATGCCCAACTTGGGTCTTATCTCCAAACTGGTTGTTTCCCCCATGATGAATATTGACCCATAGCTGAGGGTTTCCCCCAAATATAATTCCCCCACCCCCCTAGTATGAGGTTGAACAATTTGTGTGACTTCCATTGTGTTACCAACTTGAATAGAATGGGGAAAAAAAAAACACTTGTCACAGGGACCGAGGTAACATCACTACTGGCCACTTGAATAGTGGGAAGTGGTATAGAAAGACCAAGTAAAGTGCTTGGTGTAAACATATATGTATCTCTATTGGTGGGAACATAAATCGGTCCATGTGTGAAATGAGTTGTGTTTGCAGGTGGTTTCGATGGGGCAATCTAGGTCAATGATGTTCCCCAAAAAGGAGATACACCAGAAGAAATTGTATGTGGAGAAGTTTCTATCGTAGGGTCAAATACATGAGATGTAAATAGAGGGGTTGATACTACCAAGCCCTATGAATAGTCAAGTGGTATGGGATCCATGCTTAAAGATTTCCTATTGAATGTTTCATGTGGCAAGCGATAGGAAGAAAAATAATCAATATATCTTGTGGATGGTAACTCAACGACTAGTGAGTGAAACAAACCAGTTAAAGGGAGATTTTCAGGAGGGAGAAAATTTCCTTCCTCGATGGTTTCAATCACCCCTTCGAGCTAGTCACTTAAGCGAGCTAAACTCCCAATTTCAGAAACAATATCTTCATTGATGGTTCCTTCGTTGGAAGGGTTGCGTGGAGGATCGTTCCCTTTAGGATCCAACCCTTACATTCTATGAGATCTTCAGAGACTTTAGTCGGCCACTGTGAAAGTATAATAAAAATATTGATCCATAAGGTCAACTACGAGTTTTGAAAGAACAAACCCCTAATAAATATAAAGGTAATAAACCAAGCAAATAGATTGTGAAGGGATCTTACGAAGACGAGATATCAATATGTCAACGAAGATACGAGCAACAATTACGATAATCCTCACACAACAATTTGCCAAGGTGCAACTAAGATCCCACAGGAAAATATCCTCTTGGTTCACTGAAGTGGATATTGAACATCTGTCGCATGTACCACAAGGAACCTTCCTTGTAGAAGGAACCCCCCTTGCAGTCACCTGTGTGGAATCCTAGGGGATGTTACTATGCTTACCAATTCATAATGAACAGACTGAGGGATACAATCGACAATCAAGACTAGAAAATGAGCATGGGAATGTCAGACACAAATCCACATCCCAAAACTGAGAAGAAGTAGTGTCACGCCAATGACTTGCGATTCTTCAAAGCCCCAAACTTGCAATAGTCCCATTAGGCAAATGAAAGAGGGGGAATATCAATTGATTGCTTCTCTTGACCTCGTGTTTGACTCCTGTGTGAGAGGAGCTTTCTCGATGAACGTTAATTGCTACTAATGGATTTTTTTTCTCTCTAGTATTTTACAGTTTCATTTAGCAACATTGGATAGTTTAATCACTTCTCCCTAATCCAAAGGCCCTATCATTAGACTACTATTGGTATGCTATAAAACAAAATATGTATAATTGATTTTATTAAGCGCCTTAGTTAATTTTTAATATCTGTGTCTTACACAATAGAGTGTATGAATGTGAAATTTATGGTGTCATGACTCGACTCCAAAACCATGCAGGAAGAATGAAATGCAGAGATATTGTTTCAATGAATTGTATATGAGGAAATGAGTGGAGTTCTTTTTCTTCTTAATTAAAATAAATGCCAAATACCATGCAACTTTCCCTTTTCCTTTAATAACTGGAGAGAAATAAAATGATAAACTATGAAATTAATATACATGAAATCCAAAACAAATACATGACAAGCTCTTTAAAATGTATATTCAAAACCCTACCTATGAAAGTAGAATGCAAAATTTTTTTGTTTCCTTCTTTTCAAATTACATGAAAAAATAAAAATCTAGCCTTCTTTTTCTTTTGCTTTCAGTCAAAATGAAAGGACTCAATGAAACTTGAAAAGGATCCCAAAGATAAATAATATAAAGAAAACAAGTACGCAAATACGCTAACAAGAAGTAAAATAATCCAAACACAAGGATGTCTTCAAAACTTGTTACTTGCAAAGATAAAACGCAAGCTTTCAATGCTTGCAAAAAATCAATAAAATGGATAAGAAGAGAAAACCCTTTTTGAAACCTTTTAAAATTGATCAAAGAAAGATTGAGCATCCATGAAAGAGTTGTGATAAGGTCAATGGATTTTTGAATCTATGAAAGATCGATGTATAGCCAAAGAGAAGCAAGAACTCAATCAAAGGAGGCATAAAACAACATATTCCAATTCCTAAACCAATAAAAGAGATTCTAAAGAAAAACAAGGAAGTTTGAAAAGTTTTAGAATTAAAATAATAGAGGTCTGAATTCCCAAAGGTAATAGGGATTAGACTGATAGTGACATAGACTCAACAAAAGGATCAAGAGAACCTAAAGTGGTCTAGTACTCCAAAAATTTGATAGGATAAGGGAAATTTCAAAAGGAATAAAAAAGAATAAGAATCACTCAATTAAGAAGATAAACAATATTAATGAAATAGCAAAGACTCTAATGTAAAATCTTGAGACAAAATATTGACAAAAAAGAGACATGGCAGGGTCAAAATTAACTAAGAAAAGAGATTATCACCCTTGTAACACTGTAGAAAGGGCGATGATCAAGGCTTCATCACCCCCTAACACATTGGGAGAGGGGGATAATCAAGATATTATCACTCTATACTCCCTTATAGAGGGGGGAAGAAGTCTGGAACTTGTTGAAAAAGACAAAATTTTACTCGGTACAGGTTCTTGACTCAGTAAGCTTTCTAGTGATGATGAGAAAAAGGGAAAAATCAAAGAAGATTCATACCATCAAGAAGGATCAAGTAACAAACAATAACTCAAAAGGATAGAAAACACTCAGGAAAGATCACAATGATCGTTCCCCAGTGGAGTCACCGATTTCTGTTCTGGAAAAGTGTTACACATCAAAATACCACATTTGCGTTTCGCACCCTAAGTGTCACAACTGTCGCAAAGTGTTGCAAAGTGACGTATGCACCTCGGTAAGTGTTGCATTCACAGTTTCAAGTGTTGTATGTACCTTCCCAAGTCTCACATTCACTTTGTGAGGTGTCACCACCCCTTGACACCATTAAAACAATTGTTCATGACCCCTAAGTAATATGGGAGGAGGAAATCCATCTTTTTTTGGTCAAAACAAACTTTTTCCTTGGAATTTTTGACCCTTTTTTGAGCATTTATGAAGACTAGATCCCCCCTGTCCATACTTTGGGTGCACACATATCATCCCCTCTGACACTATAGGGGAGCACTGATCTATGATCAACACTCTGTCTCTCATTAGGGGGGAGTGCTGATGTTGTTGAGAGAAATGAGGGATGTCCCCCACCTTAATCTATGGGCCAACTCTTTGAGATTGGGTTATTTGTGTTTGACCCTCATGCTTGGGTCTCACTTTAGGATATGATCCAAGCCTCAAGGAGCCATATCCTCAACCATACACCTCATTTTATCATTGTTGTTGTGCCTCTCAAACCTATATATTTAGGGCTTTCCAAGGTGAAAAGGAGGAAGCTTTCAGATATCAAACTTATGATCTTGGTAGCATTGTGAAAGGGATGGAAAATGAGAGCTTGGGGAGGCTATTGCAACTGCATAAATCGTGGTCTATAAGTATTCTCTTTGGGTTCTCATTTGAATATACTTGGCCTATTTCCTTCAAGCCCATGTGTTCTTGCATGTGCTTGTCTACTGTTCCTTTAATCTTTGTAGATGAATTTGTTTGATCCAATCTTATAGAGTAGGAGTTCTTTCTTTCTCTTTGCTACCTATTGTAGGTATCAAGTTGTGCTAAGGAGTTTGGATATCAAGCTCATATTGGAAGCAACGAGGACAAACTTCGAAACAAGGTGCATCACACCCTTTCTCCCTCTCTCTTTCTGATTGGTTAAAATGAATTCAAAGGGATGTTAGTGTCCATTTGTAGTGTTTTTTGCTTGGTATAGGGGTCTATAATCCAAGGGAAAGTTCACCTGTCCGCAGGGTAATATTTCCATAATAGAAATTGGCAAATCCACTGGAGAAGGACATTGAATTTTCTTTCCTTGGATCGTCTAAACCTTTTCCTAGTTTGATCTTGTTTGGTTGATTGTTTTTTAAGCCTTGCCTCTTCCCTCTGTTTCATCAAGCAGTAGTAATTGTTACCAAGCCAGTCTCTACTGATTTTTTTTCTCTTTTATGCTTATTTTCAAGCATCTATAGGAATAGTGCTCCCACAGTGGCTACTAGGGCATTGGTTATCTGATCAACGCTCCTTAGTGGTTTCCTAGGGAGCGCTATAACACTCTGTATCTTTGTTTAGGGAGAATTTCTCTCTTGTTTTGAGAAGATCCAAGAGAATCTTCCCTATTTTGCTCAACCCTTTGTTGGAGGTATTTTTCCCAGAGTCTATACTTTTTCTTGTGACCTTTTTAGGTTGAGGATATGGCTCCTTATCTCTCTTTTCGTTGTCTTTTTTGAGCTTGCAACCTTTTCCAAATTGCAAGATTGATTCACCTTGTTTCTTCTTGGTTTGGTCCAAGTCTTGCGAAGTTTTGGGTTATCTGACTGATTGAAAAGGTCTACAAAGGTTTGTTGGTCTTAAGTTACTTTTCAAATCTTTGTTTTTTGAATGATTTGAGACTTTATGCTTACCACAACCTAGCTTTGACTTCTCTTTCTTGCTACTTGTTTTGTCAAGACAGTTGAGTGATTTCTCTTTCTCTATCATTTTTTAGATTCTTCTCTAAACTTTCTTGTATCCCTTGAATGCTTGTCGATTGTCAAGTCCTTGATTGAGTGAGTTATCATACTTGTTTCTTTCAATTGTCATTATTCCGTGAGTGCATGATTTGTTTTAAATCCTTTTTTCTTCGTGTCTTTTGTATATGCATTCGAATCTTTCATTTTGATTGAAAGTAATGGAGCGATAAATAATTTTCCTCTGATTTCTTTATATATTAGAATCAAACAAAGAAGACAATTGCATTATTGATTTTGGTTAGTGTAGATAGGTAGATTTCATTTGGGAATTGGGTGTTTTTTTTAAATAAAGTTGAATCTCTTCTCCATCCCATATGTAGGATTCAGTGAAGAAAAAGATTTGCATCTCATTATTTTACAATCTTTTGGAGTTGAGTCTAAAACATCATAAGTTTCAATTTTGCATCCTTGAGTAAACAACAACCCTAAAATAAAGCGCTTATAAAGCTGATCAGACACTTTTATATTATCTGATAGCAAACGTACATTAGCTTAAAGTGTAGGGCTTTGGAATAAGTTGTGAGGATAACTTTCCAAAGCGATCAGACAAACCCAGAATCTTGATCTAGGGAGTGGCAAATCCAATTGTTCGTATAAGCATAGCCAAGATCCCCCTCTCACACAGGGGTTAAACACAAGATTGCATGCATGAGAGAAACATATATATCCCCTTCGAAGCTTACCCCATGTAGTAGAAATATAGTATATTGGTGGTTCTTCCAGAGAAACGTTTGGTTTCATTTGGTCTCGGAGCTTCATGAATCCCGAATCCATTCGAGGTCCTTAGTAGTATTCTGGTCCACTTGTCTTTATTTCTCTTGAAGAATTCCATAATTGTTATCTTGCCCATGCGTTTGATCTCGACTGTTGACTGTACCCACTAGGAGGCTGATTGCGAGTTGGTAACCTTAGTGGCCTATATATTTAGGGTTAATACAGAAGGTGCCGATGAAGGGGAGTCTTCACTGTACCTGGGGTCAGACGTTGCTCAAACTTACTTGGGCTCATTGGAGGGTAAACCCACGAGTAAAACTTTGTGGGAACTTGCACCAAGGCGTAAGTTCGTTAAGCAGGTCGCCAATGTAACTGATCCACCCGCTCTATCCCAGGCCCTTCCTATATTGATATCGTGATGTTGGATTTCATCACCAATTAGGGGTTTCATTGTGGGAAGGTTTTTTTGATTGTTTTCTTCTTATATTTGTGGTGTGTGCTATTTTTTTCCCTAGTGGACCTTAGGTCGAGTCAGTGTCAATGGCATCAGTTCCTGGGCGTACCGACAAAGGAACCCCTTTTCCTAGGGAACCTTTCACCTTTCCTTCTTTTGGAAACATTATTCCTCCATGAATTGCCACAATGAGTCTTCCATGACTCACCATCGGGTTACCGATTTGGTTGTTCCGCACTTTGGTGATCTCAAATTTTCCAAGTACTTTGAATGCACCTAATGATTCATATGTAAGCACACCACCCACAAATAAACCTCATGTCAACCTTTCACCTTCTTCACTCACCAGGTCTCCTTGATTTTCTCCTTATTCACCTAGTGAAATCTCTAAAGCGAGTAGTCAGGTTGATAAGAAAAAGAAGAAATGAAAGGAGAAGAAGAAGAAGAATCAGAAAGAGACCAAGCCTCCAACCACATTAGTTCATGTTGTATCAGAGCAACCAACTACTGTTAATCATACTAGGAGTGTTGATAAAGTTGAAAATTCTAAAACGAAGAATCCTAAACCCAAATTCCCTTGCAGGATTTGTAAGGGTGTCCACTTTCTAAGGGATTTCCCTGGTCTCCCCAAGGTCTTATAAATGTGGTCTTCCATGTCATCAACCCTTGCTGGACATGCCGGTGACAACCCGTCAACTAATGACCTTAAGGTTGATAAGAAGAATAGAACTGTCAAATTTCCTTGTATGTTATGTGAAGGTAATCATCACTCTCACCTTTTCCCTCGTATGGACGATGCTTCTTATCTTTTGGAAAATCTTCAACTTCCAAATGGTTATCTTAAGATCTCTCCCAACCCATCGTTAGTTGATGTATTGGTCAATCCAGTTCCATCCCTGGTCAGTTCGATTGATCAGGTGGAAAATCTAGTTTCATCCTCAGTTGAACCAGTAACCCAAGTATCTGATCCAGTTACGTCATCGGTCAACCCCACTCTTCATCCAAAGAGTGTTCCCCAAGTAGTCGATCCTTTTCCATCATTGATCGATCCCACTCTTCCTCCGATGAGTGCAACCAAAGTGGTCGCTCTAAGTCCATCATCGGTCGATCCCTCTCCTCATTCAAAGAGCGAGGATGTTGCTCAGGTCTACCTCGTTAATACTGATTCCCCCAGACAAGGGGGAACTCCGCTTGTCCCAATGGTACCTCCTTCAAGCACTTAGATGATTTCTATTGATTGGAATAAGTTTACAAAAGCACATCTTCCTTCTTACATGCCTTTCCAAATCACTGTGCAAGTTTGTGATAGGAATATTCCTAACATTATAATAGATGAAGGTGCTTTTGTTAGCATATTATCCACAAATGCTTGGCAAGATTTTGGTTCCTCGCATCTTGCGCCCGTGACTCAAAATCTGTTGACCTTTGAAAAAAGAGTTAGTCAACCTTTAGGGATCCTTCCTCAATTTCCAGTTACTTTGGGAGGAAAAACGGTCTACATCGATGTGATGGTATTTCATGACCCCTTGGATTTTAACCTTCTCCTCGAGCGAGACTATGTATATGTTATGAGAGATTTCGTGTCCACTCTCTTTCGAGTGATATGTTTCCCTCACAATGGAAACATAGTAATGATTGACTAACTTTCATTCATTAATCCTCATCTCATGGTCAGCCATCCACCTTCCCTGAACAGTCCAAAAATGCCAGCGATGTCCGCCCACCCCAGGTCAATTATGTAATGACCCGTCCCATGCGTTCAACTCCGAACGAGAGGGAATATCTCCCTTCTCCTAACTTATATCTGATAGTTGACATGATAATATCTTCAATAGGGCTATTAGAGCTAGATCTCCCTACCCTTATCGAGGCCATCAACATGTATTCCTTCCAGAGTGTTTTTTTTCCATCTAACGAAGATCTCCTGGAAGCCATGGCTGAAGTTTGTCCCTTGACATGTATCCCTTCAGAAGCATTGTCCTCTTGGAAGCCATGATCGAAGAGAGGTTATGAACATAGTTTTGCTTCTATGTGGAAATCTCGTTAAAAAATGAAACAAAAGCGAGGAGCATAGTTTTGATTCTTTGTGGCAAGCTTGTTAAAAAATGAAACAAAATCTATGAACATAGTTTTCCTCTCTGTAGAAAGCTCATTAAAAAATAAAATAGAAATCCGGGGATTGAACCTGGCGTTACAAGCATAGTTTAATTTTGTTTCAAGCTTGTGCAAAAATGAATCCAATGACGAGCTTAATATTTTTTCTTTCTCGTGCTCGTAAATACATGAGAATGTGACCAAGTATACTTTTATCACTTTTTTAGATTCGTGAAGGTTATATGGAAAATGAACCCCTTGGAGTTTTGTTTAAGCTCTTTTTAGACTCTCTAAACATGAAAATATTGCCGAGTGATCTTGTTGTCTTTCACGCTCGTTAAAGTGAATTAGAAAGCATGTTTGTTGAGCGATAGTTTATCTCTTTTTCAGTCTCATCAAACTACTTTACGAAAAATGAACACCCTGACCATCTGGTTAGGAGAGTTCTCCCCTATATTGTTTTACACTTTTTCTGGGCTTGGGAGATTAAATTTATGAAAAATTCCATCTGAGAGTTTCCTTTAGTTGTTTTTCAAACTCTCTAAACATGAAAAACCATTGAGTTTACCTTCTTTTGGCTCGTAAAACTATGCATCGAAGGACCTATATGAGTCCAATATCCAGGACCCATATAGGACCAAAACCTTCCTTCCTTAGGTTTGTTAAAGATATGTCAAAGGAATCATCCAAAGGACGAGCTTATATCGAGCACCTATTGTCCTTCTCTAGCTCATTAAAAAGAAAGAGGTACTCATCTATCTGGATGGGGGAAAAATTGGGAAGTGGGCCAAGTTTAATGAAACCTTTATGGAAAATTTTGTTTTCGCCTTTGAACATGGCACCTGTCTACATTATGTCATACAATTGGGTAATCCTCTTGTCTCAGAGTCATTTGAATTCCATGTGTCGTCATACTCTTTTCCTTCAAAGAGAACTTATGGTTGTCATCACACTCTACACGTTGTCATACTCTTTTGAATCCTTCGAAGAGAACCTTTGGTTGTCGTTACACTATGGAGATCATCACATTATGTTTAGATCCTTGCCTCATTGAGTCAATGCTTCCAAGTAAATTGTTGTTCCATGAAATGTTCTAGGGAAGTATAAACCACTCTTCAGTATTCATACCTATGTCAGTCCATTCACATCTAATCTTTCATCTTAAATCACTATCTTTTTTCAGTTTCATGTCGATGATGGGGGATACATCAAGAACCTCCTTTGGCGATTCTTTTTCTGTCGACTTCAACACATCATCCATGAATTAGAATTAGAAACCAATTAGTACCTTGGAACCTGCATGCCTCAATGGCAAGTCTCCTTGCTTTCAACAAACGGTTGACATCATTGGCCTCTGATCGAATGATTCCACAGACATTCGAATTCATCTCACAAAATATTTACCCGTTGGATTGTACTAGGGTACCTTGAGAGTCATTGAAATCAATAGTGAGCTCTCTCACGCTTGTTAACATTATACATCAATGACTGGTAATCAAGTAGTTTCTACCATGTTCGACATCAACACATGTATTCACATGGTTAGAATCATATTGGTTCAGGATCAGGATGAAGACCCTGGGGAAATATTTGGAATCTACCAACTGTTATTTGACTGACCCAAGTTGCGATGGAGTATGAAACTTACTGACATGAACTGTTACATAGATCCACTTTGTATTGGTATGTGGCTATGTTGTTTTGTCATATTGTAGCTCCACTGTGTAAAATATCGTGGCTACAAATTGATCGAGTCATATGGATCCACATTGTATGTTTGGTGGCCATATCCTTATTCAATATTCTCATGGATCTGTAGCTCCACTATGTATTGGTCGGTGATCATGCTTTGATTCATTTGTATTCTGAGCATAGGTATTCCTGCCTCAGGGATGAAACATATTTTAATACTATTTGATGATTGTTTGCAGCTTCTGTTGGGTTCTCTCTCTCCAACACCCTTGCTTTGAATAATTTTTAAAGAGCTTCAGCGATTAATTTCTCTTATGACCTCACACTTTAGGGGGCATCTGTTACACATCAAAATACAACATAAGTGTCACATTCACTATTGCAAGTGTCGTATGCACCTTCCCAAGTGTCACATTCACTTTGTGAGGTGTCACCAACCATTGATACCATTAAAACAATTGTTCATGACCCCTAAGTCATATGGGAGGAGGAAATCCATCTTTTTTTGGTCAAATCAAACTTTTTCCTTGGAAATTTTGACCCTTTTTTGAGCATTTATGAAGAGCATCTCCCCCATGTCCATAATTTGGGTGCACACATAGTGACACCTTCGCCAATATAGGGGAGCACTGATCTAGAATCAACACTTTGTCTCTCATTGGGGGGGATCACTGATATTGTTGAGAGAAAGGAGTGATCTCCCCCACCTTAATCTATGGGCCATCTCTTTGAGATTGGGTTAGTTGTGTTAGAACTTCATGCTTGGGCCTCACTTTAGGATACGATCCAAGCCTCAAGGATCCATATCCTCAACCATATCTCTCATTTCTCATGGTTTTTGTGCCTTTCAAGCCTATATATTGAGGGATTTCCAAGGTGAAAAGGAAGACGCTTTCAGATATCAATCTTTTATCTTGGCAGCATCATGCAAGGGCTGGAAAAGGAGAGTTCGGGGAGGCTGCTACAACTACATCAATAGTGGTCTGTAAGTATTCTCTTTGGGTTCTCATTTGAATATACTTGGCCTATTTCCTTCAATCATGTGTATTCTTGCAAGTGGTTGTCTATTGTTCCTTCGATCTTTGTAGATGAATTTGTTTGATCTAATCTTATACAGTAGGAGTTATTTGTTTCTCTTTGCTGCCTATTTTAGGTATCAAGTTACGCTAAGGAGTTTGGATATCAATCTCGGATTAGAAGCAACAAGGAAAAACTTCAAAACAAGGTGCATAACACCCTTTCTCCCTCTCACTTTTTGATTGGTTAAATTGAATTCAAAAGGATGTTAGTGTCCATTTGTAGTGTTTATATCTTGGTATAGGGGTCTATAATCCAAAAGAAATTTCACCTGTCCATAGGGGCATATTTCTGTAACACAATTATGTCAAAGTTCAAGACTTATATAAACAAAACTCTATGTAGACCATATAAAAAATAATAGTAAAAATAAATGTAATGTTTGATACATGAACTAGATTCACAAAAAGAATAAAAAATCATGATTGTCTTTACCTTATCCCTCTATATTCCCATGCTATAAAGTAAAATTCTATAAGCTTTAGGAAAATATATGGGTCAACCCACACCTGTTTACTAGAAATTTACTTCACATCACACTATAAATAATTATAGTATATCACAAAGGATTTTCACTTGAGACTCTTATTGTGCCTTCAATATAGTATCGTCAACATCAACTTCTATACCATTTTTGCATTTTTAACTTCATCTATAGGAAAATGCAAACAAACAAGAATGGGCTAGTTAGAAAAATCAAAGGGACCATGAACTATTTCTAAGTGTTTAATCCTTACCTAAATTTAAACTAACTTGCAGATTTGATGACCTCCTCAACACCCTCTTTATTTTATTTTTTATCCTTCATAGGGAATCTAATTTGGACATCTATAGCATAGCCCCACCAAACCGATAGTCTTCTACTTTCAATAGCAACCCCATGGACACAAGATTGTTGGCCCTTGGCCAAGTTTTGAGGAAATATTGGTCATGTTTGACCACTTTTGGGACTTCGACAGGTTGGACGAAGATGGAGCACCCAGGTGAAGCGGAGATCGAGGGATCTCACTTGTTTTGTGGACCCAATAAGGGGTTCATTAGGGATTTTGCATTAGGGTTTTGGGATGTTGGCCCATGGGTTTACCCATGATCATGCCTTGTTGTAATTATATAAATAAGTAGTAGATAAGCGATGTAAGAGGATTTATTAATAGAATCTTAGTGCAATAATGTGTTAGGTCTTGCAGAGATAAGTGCAAGTGTTTTATAAGTTTCTTTGTGCACAGACGTTGTATGTAAGTGCTTTGTGATACTAAGGAGTTGGCTTTGTGCCTTGACTTGGTTTTGAGAAGGAGGATCTGGTGCGGAACTCACAAATCTCCTGTCCTCTACGGAGTTTGGCTCTGTGGCTTTGTGCACTGGAGTGGATGAATGTAAGAGGCTTGAAAGACTAATAAATAAGAAGAAGAAGTTGGTGGACGTAGCCCCACACTGGGGTGAACCACATATATCCTGTGTCTTGATGTGCTTTGTGTGATGTTGATTATGTGGTTATTTTCTTAGTTCTGTTGTTTTTATGTATAATGAATGCATCTGATGTTGTAGGTTAGTGCTTAAAGATGTGAATGAATGCTATATCTGAGCTAATTCTATGTGCTAAGTGATTAGAAGTGTTAGATCTTGATCGTTACTGCACTGATCTGTAATAAGGGTTAGTCGGTGATGTAAATGAGAACCATAATCTAATGCATATTATTGGCTAAGTGCTCTATTAAGTGTTGTAATCACAGATCTGTGTCCCAACTTGGTTGTAGACACCTAAGTCCTACAACCCCCCCTGCCTCTACCTCAGGTGAGACTTCATCTGCTTCGCAGGTGTTGCCGAAAGCGCTGGTAGTTAGGGTTTCATTGGTGCATTGTTGAAGCATTGAACCCTGGGTCTGCCTCTGTACCAACAAAGATTCTTGGAGATTTTGATTTACAACATTCTTTCCCTCATAACTTTCACTCAATCTTGATCTACCTTTGAAGTGTTGATTGACAAAATGGTAATTCTGCAAGCAACATTTCAAACACCCTTGTGAGTCTAAGCGGAGGGGAAGGTGGGAATGGTACCTAAGTGTTTATAACCCCTATAGGTGATCTTTGTTCCTTTTTATTTCCTAAAAAAGGTACATTATGGGATTATAATAAGAAGATGATTTATTATTAGAAATTATAACAATCTCTTCCTTCATTATTTTTAATATTTTATTAATATTTTATTTTTTTATGTTTTTTTAGTTATTATGAAATTTTTATGCATTTTTGTTCTAAGCCACACAATAAATAATAAAGTGTATAAATAAACAGTAAACTGGCATTGTAAGTGAAACTAATGCATTATAATCATATTCTTTCTATAAAAACCAACCAAAAATAAAAATAAAAAGATCAACTATACAATCAAAGAGTATAGCAAGAATCTCAAATTTCATTTCATAATAATGTTCCATTCAAATACAGTCATGACATAACCACTATTTAATAGCCCTCTGCAAAGTACTCAAAACATGTTTCAAAGTTTTCTAGACCATACAAAGACAAGCCATAATTTCAAGAAAAGCAAGGGTTGGAAACATAAATTCTTCACCTGAGAGATGAAATATCACCCTTAATTGACATATTATTTCTCCATATCATTCATTCATTAGTACTAAACAAATTCACATAAAAAATTGAGTCATAATCTAACCCAAAAAAAAGTATAGCCGAATCTAAAAAGAGAAAAGTTTGACCCAAACATTTTGAATTATCCTTGGAGAGAATCCCAATCGTCATTAGTGTTGTTAGATCTTCTAAATGAATCAGATGGAAATAAAAAGCATAATGTTCTCTTACAATTATTAAATATTTTGCATACCTCTTGTGTGTCTCTTTTGCCTCTCAAATTCCTCAATTTTATAGTGTTTGCAGGGTAGTTAGCACTTAGAAATTTCTCACTAGCTTTTCAAAATAATAGTAATAATAGAATATAAGTGACTAAAGCAACCCAAAAAGTTAAACAACTTTAGAATTAGAATGTGTTCAAGGATATTAAGTCCCTTTAGAATTAGAATGTGTTCAAGGATGGGCCCATTGCCTTGGAAACAATTTAATGCATCAATAGATTCCATGGGTCATCACCTTTAATAATAGAATATAAGTGACTAACGCAACCCATAAAGTTAAACAACTTTAGAATTAGAATGTGTTCAATGATATAAGTCACGTTCAAGGATATAAGTCACTTTAGAATTGGAATGTGTTCAAGGATGGGCCCATTGCCTTGGAAACAATTTAATGCATCAATAGATTCCATAGGTCATCACCTTATGACTCCTTTGAGAAAGTATTAATTATGCTCCTTATTTCTCCTCTTTTCTCCTTGTGCCTAATGAATTATTTAAAATTACAATATAATGTTCATAAAATAACCATGAATATATTGTCACATGTGCTTAACATGAACCATAATGAAATCTACCCATACTATATGCTATACTATATTTACTAAAATAAACTCATAATGTTGCAACATAACCATGATCATATTATCTTGAAAATTTATCATGGGTTTGAAGGAAGACTGTATTTTGGAATAGTTTTTGGTGTAAAATTTGGATATATATACCTATAAGAAAATTTAAGAAAAAATATGTAAAGGAAGGGAACAATTTATGCTTTTTTTTTTTTTTTGTTTATGGGAGGAACTTTAACAATGAGACATCATGATGGGAGTTCTATAGTCTATAAAAAAGACAAGTCTTGTTCTTATGGACCTTATCTACGTACAAACAATAAGATATTTCCTTTGAATTTATCTCTAAATGCCATGATTATATGAAAAATGTATCTTTTCTATCATCGAACGAAAAATACGAGTTCTTTTTTTGAGGAAAATAAAACAAGATCATATTATCTATTTTTGCCAAAAACTGAAAATAATCTATGCCAAACTCAACTACCCTTGGGTGAATGTTGTAAGAACCTATATATATTATCAAAATTATAATGTACAATCCAAAATGTACATCAACTATTAACTCTAAAAACCACAAAAAAGATCATGTCCATCATCCATCCACAATGAACTCCATAATAACGATATACAAAAAAATATATATAATGTCACATCTATGGCCTTGGAGAAGAGGGTCTATAACAAGAATATGAGGAAGGTCAAGTGCTACAAGAGTGGGTTTCAAATGACTAGACAACTCAAGATACATGTCATTGAAGGATATTTCTATCCTCATATTCCCTTGGAATAGAGGGACTGCAAGTGAGACATGGTGAGAATGAGTAGTGATCTACATGACTCTTTGCTAGTAAAACATTGGGAAAATCAACAATAACAAAATTTTCAACAAGGTCAAAGGGGGTCCATTAGGAGACATGGGTGGATTCATTTCATCGACATGTAGTTTGTCTTTGAAGGGTCTTATATAAGGAGAAACACATTTAGGCACAGATGGTGGAAGCATGAAATCCTTTGGGGGAGGAGGTGCAATGTTTGAATCATAATTGGAAGACTCCTTCCTCATGTCCTTCTCTAGAGGAATGGGAGGATTGGGGTTTCACAAACCATAATTTTTAACAAAAGGAGGTGCTCGATCAACACTCCATGAATTATTTGTAGATTCGGTAGTAGATGTGTTTCATAAATGTTTGGATGCAAGCAAAGGTTGGGTGTAAATGGAAATAGAGGTGGCTATCCACATTAGGATTGTTCCCAAAGTATAAGTGACTAGTCTAGATTAACTATTTAAATTCATTAGAGTCAACATAGAAATGGGTGAAACATCATATTCTATTTCTCCATCCACCTCACCATATATTGTCTTCTCTTTTTCCATGTCCTCTTTTTTGGCCATAGGATCCTTGGCCCCATAAACTCTTATATAAAATAAAATGCAAGTACACGATATAAAATTCAATCTTATCACCCCATCCATTAGGATAACTTAAAATGAATAAAACACAAGTTGAATCATGGAAGAAATATAAGTGAAATGCATTCATATTATTGCATTTGTGAAAGAGAATAGGTGAGGTAAGCAGAGTTGGAACTGTCGATTTTCACATGCAACTCTATGTGACTAATTTCAGATTTGAAAATTGCTTCCTATTGATCTAATAGTAAAACCATAACTATTATCACTGAACAACTTTACATTGAAATTATTGACTGAAAACATATGTAGTGGAAACACAAATATCAGAGATGAGTCATCAATACACATGAGACATACTTTCAGTCATGTAATCTTGTTATCATCAAAAATCTTGAAAGCAAAACCAACTCTCCCAACCAATACAATATCACCAAAATATGAGGAAAACCTTGTCCTCCAAAGTCATTAAAACTAAGAAAAATCTTATTCTCTAATAACCATACAAATCAGAAAAGCAAACCTCAATAATATCCTTGGGAATCTCCTCTGCACACAAATCTGCTATAGACCACCTGAACAACCCACTGACATCATTTGTCATCCTGTACAGATCCGAACCTACCTAGACACTCAGACACACGATTCACCAACTGGAAACCTACATACATACATTGTTTTCTCCACTGAAAATCGCGTATACCCTATACACGATTTTTCCTTCTGCAACCCATGTATATGCGCTTCGTCCTCCTGCAAATTGCATATGGTACACAAAATTTGATCACACGCATGACCTTCTTCGATCCTTTGTCTTGGGGAAAATTCGTCACCTTGCATACTTCCCCTTTACTGAGATCACCAATCCTCCTAGCACATGTGTAGACTCACTTATGCTAGCTCCATCATATCTCCACACACTCTCTACATGATATGTAATGTCACAATGACCTCTCTCCTTTATATACAAGTCCTCGAGGTCAACATGGAATCCCCTCCACAAGTCAACATCAAATTAAGCTTTCCTTGCGGGTGTGAAGCCCCAACACAAGCCCACAAATCCCATCACCAAATCCATGAATCCCTTACTCAAATCCAAGGGGGTTTTCACCAAACTGAAAGTGTGATGTGGTTCCCACGATGATTCCCACATGCCCAACACCTAGGGTCAAGTGAGAAAACCTTCTCGAAGATAAAAAAATAAACACTCCCTCTTAACGAGGAATGTATTCTCACCACACTCCACAAGTGGGAATGCCTCCTGATGCTAGCAAAACATCAACACTCCCTCTTAGTGAGGGATGCATTCTATCCTCCATCATCACTTGGAAATAGCTATGTTTCCCATATTAGATCCTCTACCATAGCTTCTCACCAATCTGTTTGATTGGTTTCTCCCTCTGTCACTGAAGAAAATCCTACTCCCAATCCTCCTAACTGGCTACATCCTTGGTCACTAAAGCAAATATTGTTGTCTGACATGATACCATATTGGAAGACACCCTACTCCTAGAAGCCTCCTGCCTATGAACTTATTGTCTAGTCATACCAACCAATGACACCCTCATGATAGTCTTGAATATTCCTCTCTCCCATATAGACTTGAAGGTTGGCTCCCACTGAGCAATTGACTCTCCCTTTGATTGTCATGACTCCCTCTGAAGTCTACAAAACCTATGGAGCTACCTGCTCCATATCCATTGTCCTCTGCATAGTCCTAGGAGGCTCCTCCTCCTTACTAGGTTCTTAGGGTTGATTCCCTTTGAAATCTGGCTCCCTCTAAGACTGTACCACTAGTGGACCTACCTACTTCACCATTGATGGAGGTACTTGTTCCCTCTGTACCTGTGTTACTGGTGGGGCCACCTACCTCACCACTGGTGGAGCCACCTACTCCCTCTGTGCTATTGGTGGGTCCACCTCCTGCCTCACTATTGGTGGAGCCACCTACTCCTCCTCATCTATCTCTTTGATTATGCTGTCCACATCACACATAGGCTGTCCCCTCATCCTATATAAGTTTCCCTCCCTAACTCCATGAATCACCGTTGATCTAAAGCTATATCGTCTGGGCACAAACAAAACCAATCCATCCATATCATCCCTGGAAATCAATCGAGTCTCCTTCTATATATAATTATTCAATATCCTCTCAAACTCTGGCAACATCTCTCATGCACAGATCCCCTACATAAAAGGTTCTGAAAAGTTGGGAAGACCAACTCAACATCCAATAACACCTTTCCATCATGGAACAACACTGCATAGTCCTAGTCCTCAACCCTTGAGGCTGAGAAAACACTCTTGGCACCCATATCACATTTTACACTCGCAACACACCCCCTAACTCCATTCAGAATACCACTACTCCAGATCCATGTGCTACATGCCTAGTCCTCCTACCCAGCTCCTCGTACATACTGAAGTCAGACGCTGTGAAACTCACGAACAAATCTTCTGCCCTTGTCATGTGTCGGTGGCTCTCCTTGGATAAGAACCATGCAATCATTCAAGAAAAGCATATTTCTTGCCCAAGTCACAGCCATCCAATGAACTTCTACCCAAGTCCATCATCCAAGCCACCAAAAACTCTCTGCATCTGCACATGCTACCACTGATCCTATGTCCTCATATGAAAAATCCCAAGTTGTGGTTGGACACTCAATATAGTCCACTCTAGACCTCCACAAATCATCTCTGCAAGTGTCCTTATCCTCCTGGGTCAAATACCTCATACACTATCATACCTCAACAATTTTCAACTCTTTGACCCAATGAAGACTCTATCTCATCAACCTGTCATACACACAGAGCCATCTTGTATGTGCCAAAGCACTCGAGCTGCACCCATCATAACTCACCATGACAAGTCACAAGAAGTCCATCCACATGGTTGGAAATATTCCACACAACATACTATTATGATCCGGGCTCTCCGCCAATCCACCAAAACTCCCAACCTACCACACCATCGAGCTACGATAGTCCACAACTCCTTATTTGGACAATCTATTCCATGAATCAAACTAGAGACCATATAACATGTTGCTACCTGCAACCTTCACTATATCTCCCTCTCATAGATGTCACCTGTGACCTGCCTAGAACAAGAACAAGAACAACACTCCTCCAGCGTTGTATCAAAAAATGTATCTCAAAGATGAAACCCTTATCTTTAGATCCCAAGCTTTGGTACCCTCTAAATTTTCACATGCAACTCTATGTGACTAATTTCATATTTGGAAATTGCTTCCTAGTGATCTAATAAAAAAACCCTAATTGTTAACACTTGACAACTTTACAATGAAATTATTGATTGAAAACATATGCAACAAAAACGCAAAGATCAGAGATGGATTATCAATACACATGAGACATAATTTCAGTTCTGTAATTTTGTTATCATTAGAAATCCTAAGGGAAAAACCAACCCTCCTTGCCAATACAATATCACCAAAATATAAGGATAACCTTGTCCTCCAAAGTCACCAAAACTGAGAACAACATTTTTCTCCAATAACCATACAAATAAAAAAAATCAAACCTCAACAATATCCCTGGGAATCTCCTCTACACTGTTGGACACACCTACCACACTTAGAGGGGTGGGGGGGGGTGAATGAGTGTGGGGATCTTTTTCCCAAAACTTCCCTCTTACACAAAAACTCCTTAGTTAACATTCAACATTTGCTCATTACTCATTGCTATCATTTATAATCAGTTAGATGTGAATACATATCAACAACATATATCAACAACATGTCATCAACAAATCATCTCCACAAGGAACACAAAGAACACAAGATGTATGTACAATTTTTCTTTTTATTATGGACTTCAATCCGGGTTTTTTTTAGCAACAATTGAATAGAGTACAACTCGACAAGAGAACCAACTCTATATGCAAGACTCATATTACATTCTCATCACCAACTGAGATGAGGCAACAATCCTCAACATATATCAATATGCCAACATAAACAAGTGCATCAACCATGCACCAACCTGTGTGTTGTTGGGAAAAATACCCTACGGACTAGCAAACCAGGGTTGGGCTTGCATACAGATTTTGACCGAAAATAAATTACTTTTAACCTACCACCCAAGATTAAAACCCCTCTTTCACAGTAAATGCATGTAAAGAATCACTAACCTTTTTACCGACGTTTGATGTAGATCCTCCGTTGCACTTTGACCACTTGCTTGCACTGCTCCTTCCACAGATAACCTGCAATCAAGACAAATACCAACTATGCATGCATGCTACTTCTCTACTCAAGGGTTAGAAATCAAGCATAAATTCATCAAATCATAGATAACTCACGCATTGGGACGGGAAAAGTATTCTTTTTATTACTGAAAATGAATCAACTTACAATCAAAGCTGAGACTGGCCACCGCTCCTCAAACCTGATCCTAGGCTCCTCTTCTTTTGTCCTCCAACTACTTTGCATTAAATCTCCTTTGGCATGAGGAAAGGCTAAAGGGTTGGGACAATGGATTACGTAAACAGGCAGAGTTTCTTCGCTATAATTTTTCCTCCTCCAAATGGTACCCCTACCCCTTCTTTTATAGGCTAGAAGGAGCTAGGGTTTTGGATTAACCCTCGGCCATGCATGGCCGGGAGTTTCAGTTAACTGACCCATATCTTTTTGTCCCATCGAAAACTTTCCTTTTTTCGTGATTCTGAAGGTACACGCGGGCTGTAGTGGGCCTGCTAGCGTGGAATTTTATATCCACGTGGGCTGTAGTGGGCCAGCTAGCGTGTACTTTTAAAAATGGAGTTTTTAGAAGAGTTGTTCAGTAGTTTTTGGCAAAGAAGGGATATGAGTTGGCCTGATGCCAGGTAAGCATGTGTGGTTCAATTTAGGGTTATAACAGATGCCCCCTAATGTGTGAGGTCAGAAGAGCATCTGATGGCCGAAACACATTACCAATATTTACTGATGTGCCGAACGATTGAGCCCAAGGATCAGGAACCAGGAGGTGCCGTCTGAAAAATAACAAATGTCTCACCGAGGCAGGCATACCCATGCTCGGGATAAAATAGAACGCATGGATACCAATCAAATACACTGTAGATCCATGTCATATAACTATAAAGAGTAGCCGTGAATAATACACAGCAGAGCTACATCTCGAAATCAGAAAGATATACATATAGAGTATCCATCTTCCAGAAGATGATTCGGCTTGATGGCTGGACTTCAGAGCTCGAGAAACAACTTCAAAATCTTCTAAACTCGGGTAGGAGTGTAATATGAGTGTACAACTGCACTACCCAGAGGTCTTCGACGACACGTCGGTTATGGACTTGATAATATTGATGATCGGACTGAAGGCTTCAATGATTTCAAACAAGGACTTGATTGGACGTTCAGGATGGCCGGGTATGCGGACAAGAGACATATTGCAAAGAGGCCGACTCAGGCTTAGTGACAAACTTCCCTTGGACAATAGCACGACAAGTGATAAGACTCAGGCAACATATATGTTAATCATAAGTCTACGAAGCAGGAGGCAACACAAACTCTCCATATGTTTGGAATAATAACCACACGGTGGAGGACACAAATCAATATAGCGAGAAAAGATTCCTAAGGTCGTACTACATCCCATAATCTGATGATCAAACGGACATATGTGCTTTATCCAAGGGCGACTCATTATGCTGCCAATAAAGAAAATACTTTTTCCATCCTCTTTTTGGGGTATATTTGATTTTTTTGTTCTTTTTGATAATTTTTGAAAAAGAATAAAGGAATATTACGTTACAATGGAGGAACGAGTACTGCAAACATACAAGCTCAAGGCACAAGGACAAGACTGATGTT
>ML778205.1:421690-457050 GCA_009831015.1 Picea engelmannii
TTATTTGATTCTTCAATAGTTCCTCTATTCTTTTGGCTTCTTCAATTTGGGTCTTGAGATGGACAATAGTTTCAAAACTTTTTCTAATCTCATCATCTACCTTCACATTTTCTTTTTCATTCTTTAGTCTTGTGATTTCTTCTAGTCGAGTCTTATTGCTCTCTTTGAGCATTCCTTTAACATCAAGATGTACCTTTGACTCCTCCTAAGAAACTTTTTAGTGTTATCCGAAAGATAGCTATAGCGTGTATAAAAATGATCACTTCTATATCTATATAAACCCTCTTCAATTTCCTTTTGAAGTTCTAATAGATTTTCTTCTATTCTTTCCATGGGATAACTATCATCAAACGTTACACAAACTGTTTCTAGATCATCTTCTTCACTTGAGAAAAATTCAACATCATTGCATTTTGAATCAATGCAATCAAGAGTCTTTGGAGATTCTTTACTTTCATTTGAAGTATCTTCAATATCTTCCTTCTTTCCAACATCATCACATGATTCTTTTCCTTTAAAATAATCACATATGCAATCAAGAGTTAGATATTCTTTACCTTTGATAATCTTGATGGAGTGGTCTTCAACATCTTCTTTCTTTTTTTGATATGTTTCCTCTAGCTTTAGCCATAGATCCTTGGCGGAAGTGCATTGTCCCATGCTTTCTTTGATAGGGCTTGAAAGTCCACTAATAATGGTGTTGAGATCCAATGAATCATTCTTCTTTCCTTCCCTTTGAGCTGCAAACTTTGACTTGTTCTTCAACGGAACTGATCCACCAATGGCCACCTTCCAAATAGTTGCTCCCATTGTCTTCAAATAAACTCTCATCTCTATTCTCCAAGTAGAATAGTTTTCCTCATCAAGGATTGGTATTTCATCATCCATTTGTGTGTCTATGGATATCCTTCAATATTGTTAAGGCTTGTAGTGAAGGCCCACTCCAATTGTTGGAAAAACCTACCACACTTAGAGGCGGGGGGGGGGGGGGGGGGGGGNGAATGAGTGTGGGGATATTTTTCCCAAAACTTCCCTCTTACACAAAAACTCCTTAGTTAACATTCAAAATTTGCTCATTACTCATTGCTGTCATTCATAATCAGTTAGATGTGAATACATATCAACAACATATATCAGCAACATATCATCAACAAATCATCTCCACAAGGAACACAAAGAACACAAGATGTATGTATAATTTTTCTTTTTATTATGGACTTCAATCCAGGGGTTTTTCAGCCTGTGCCAAACAACCTGTAATCAACTTGTATCGTAAACAAGTGCATCCAACTAGGTACCAAGTATATACCAATCATGTTTCATATACTCATCAACAATGACTCATCAATATGTACCAACATCATCGACTATACACCTCATGTATGTGCCAACTCATCAACTGCTTGTCTCAACCATGACTAGTTTTGGATTAATCAACAACCCCAAATTGAAATAATCATAACTTTGTACCTGTAATGAATAAAGATCTAAAAATGATACATAATGTTATTCAGTGTGTTTCATGCAATTCCTCCAGGTGGTACTACTTGGAACCTCTCAGAAAAGGCATTATAGAAAAAATGGCATACCTTGCTGAATTCTGGCTTATTCTAGAGAGAGACCTTGTAGAGCGTGGCCCACATAAAATATTCATTGAATTTTTCTAAAACTATTAAAAAACATACTACAGCCTGTACCTTAACCAACACATTTGGTCTCACTGAATCTGGATCTGTTATGAATAAGTTATGACGTTTTTACCCAAAACACCTGTTTTTGACTAGTTTCAGGACTAGCCACAAACCCCATTTTCCACGGAGTGTAAATCCAAAAATACAACGACCCACAAGTTGAATTTTTTACCATAGATACTTGGGTATGTTTTCTCAATGGCATAGAAATTTCACGGTTTGAATCATTATAGAAGCAAATTTATAGTGAAAATGGTGAGATGACCTGTAAATAACATACCTTAGAAAGCATCATCAAAAGAATTTATCCTCCCTTCAATTCCAGCCCTCTTTTCTTCACCTTCCTTCTGAAATTCGGCTTAGATATCATTGGTTACCTTAGTCACCCATAGATATTCAATATTCTTAAGTGTTCCACACCAAAAATGCTCAAGAAGCTCTCACAAGAAGCTCTCCATCAATACTCCAAAAGATATTCTCACAAGAAGCTCTCCATTGATCCACAAAACGGATGATCTACAAGAGACCATTGCTATCTTATTTATACTTTCATCATCTAGGTCACTTAACCCATTTTTAGGTCACTTAACCCATTTCTAGGTCACTTAACCTATTTTACTTATTTTAGGGTTAACCACTTTCCATAAATATAAATTTCTCCAATATTTTATCATTTAAATATTCCTTCTTGATTTTCTCATCTTACTTTATCATTTCTCAATTTTTTCACTTCTCTTTATTATTTAAATAATCCACCTTGACTTTGTCACCTTACTTTATCATTTAAATAGTGATTTCTTCTTTTAGGTCACTTAACCCATTTCTAGGTCACTTAACCTATTTTCCTTATTTTTAGGGTTAACCACTTTCCATAAATAGAAGGTTCTCCAATACTTTATCATTTAAATATTCCTTCTTGATTTTGTCACCTTACTTTATCATTTCTTGATTTTGTCACTTCTCTTTATTATTTAAATCACCTTGACTTTGTCACTTTACTTTATCATTTAAATAATGATTTCTTCTTTTAGGTCACTTTGACTTCTTTGACCTTGGGGGCTTCAAGCCTTCATGTGGGGGTCCTTCATATTCGTAAAGCCATAACTCTCAAACCATGAGGATTTATGTGACATTCCACATACCATTGGAAATGACATGACAAGCACTATCCATCTAGGATAGTTTCACCAACAATTTCCTTGATCTTCATCTCGTTATTCCACATACAAGCATGGGTCCTCCAACCATTCTTCTAGGATAACTCAATCCGTAAAGCGTCTTCCCATGAGGGATTTCACCATAAGGGGACCACTTTGGAAGTCATCCATTTGTGCACCTTATCAATCGTGATAAGAAAATAATGAGAGCAAGGGTCCTCCAACCATTCTTCTAGGATAACTCAAACTGCAAAGCGTCTTCCCGTGAGGGATTTCACCATAAGGGGACCACTTTGGAGTTCATCCATTTGTGCACCTTATCAATCATGATAAGTCAATAATGAGTCATCTATACAGTTTTCCAACAATGCATCATATACTAATGAAACCATAACGATCCATCTTCATCATGTATCAATGAAAACTCATTGATTCATCTTCATCATATCAATGGCAACTCATTGATCCATCTTCATCTATGCATTCTCATCAAGGAAAATACATATTATATTACATCAATCATCAATCAATCAATCCTTTGACATCAATCAATCACTTGACATCCATCAATCAAACCATTGGCATCAATGACAACATGATCCAACATACACATGAATCTACTATACACCACATGTATGACCTATTGACATCACCTATTAGCCTGTATGGATCCGTACCTGCCCAAAAATGTAGATACGAAATTCACCAGCTGGAAACCCATGGACATACATTGTTTTCTCCAATGAAAATCACATATACCCTATACATGATTTGTCCTTCTACAACCTGCATATATACACGCTTCGTCCTCCTGCAAATAGCGTATGGCATGAAAAATTCGCTCACATGTGCGACCTTCTTCACTCCTCTCTATTGGGCCAAATTTGACACCTTGCAGAATTCCCCTTTGCTAAGATAGCCAATCCTCCTAGCACAATGTTGACGCTTGAATACGTTAGGACTAAACCAACAACCTCACGAGGATGTAAACCCTCCTGCATTTTTATAGAGGTGGTACTCCACTTTATATTTTCTTGGGATTTCTAAATGTTCAGAATGTGGGACTTAACATAAGTCTGTCGTAGTAATTCAAAGAAACAAAAATATTTCCAAAAAATAAAAGGAAAATGTTTTTGTTTTCTTTTATAAGAAAGTTCCTCAGAAAGGATCAAGAATCATACAATTCACACATTTAAAGAAAATAAACAAAATTTCCTCACATCCATCATAGTTTAAGATAAATATTTCGATCACATAAAATAAAAATAAGATGATCCACATGCATAAGAGAACTTTAACATAGTGGACACATGGGGAGCTCAAATAAATATAATGATAGATCAACCTCAAATACTTTATATTTTGGACATAGGGTTACAAAGCACAGTCGAGATTATTCCCAAAGTAGCTCTCTTGAAATTCCTAAAAAATATAGTCCGTTACATATTATTTGAAATTTAAAATGCATTTGTCTTAAGGACTGGGATTGGGGCCCTCGCAGACCATAAATTAAATAAATACAAGAAATAAGATTTTAGAAGGAAGACGATGGGCGATAGAAGAACACCAAGACATGGTAAGAAGAAAAGAGGAGTTATCAGTCTTCGGTTAAACCTTTCTAGTGAAAGAGGTGGAATAACTAGATGAAGGACTTGATAAAGAAAAAGAAGGATATGATCAACATAAACTAACTATGATGGTCTCTTGTTCTTTTCACTTGCTTGCTGATGTCCTTTTATCGTTTTCATCAATGGTTACATGAACCGTCTCAACTGTTTCTTTCCCTTCATTGGTAAGTTTATCGATAACTTTCTTGAACCATTCTTCGATGTAAATTTTCATTAGTGCCAAGTTGATTTCATGCCGGATTTTGATGTTGAACAACTCTCCCTCCAAGTCTCTCAGATCAAGGGAAATTCCATGTAATGCTTCTTCAATGTCCTGATTTTTTACGGAGTAATCCACTAGCCAATTGTCTATGGCGTCCTCATCATATTCAAGTATACCATAGAACTTTTCAATTGACAATCCTTTAAAAATATCAACTTGCTTATCAAAATGTTGTTTTGTTAGGAACAACGAGTTCATGATCAATTTGGGATCTTGGACTTTGTTAGTGTTTCCGGATAGGTCCACCTCCATGAGCCTTTTGAATAGTTCTTCCCTTCTTGATATGGATTGGCCGCATGTTTGAACAATGTTATTCAAGTTTTTTATCGTTTCTTTCCAACACGCGTTCAACTACTTGATCCAACTTGGAGAGGGAAGGTCCTCCTCTCTTCTCCTTAGTTCTGTCATATTGGAAACTTTGATTCCAAATGGTACCACGACATCAAGGTAAAAAGATTTTTCATTCTTTAGGTTGGCTTGCAAATACTCATGGAAGGCATGCGCCCTCGAGCCAAAGGAAACCATATTTTTTGAAATTTCCCAAGACTTTGTGATCAATTCCATTCTTTTCTTGACATTATTCTCCACATAGCTCATGGCTGATGTAAGTAAACTTGAGGATCCCTTTAATTTAGCAGCAGGTGTGGTGGGTCCAACAATCGCCAAAGGGATGGAAAGAAGTGGAAGAGGCATTAAGGTCTCTTCCAATTCCTTAATCCTTTCCTTTAACTTTATATTTTCCTCTTCAAGACCATATATTTGAGGGATAAAATATTGATATGACTCTCTATGCGCTGGTCTTCTTCCTCTTGCACTACGTTTTCTGTCTTTTTCCTTAGTGGAAGTTTGTGCGAGTTTTCAATTTTTCCCGGAGGGGGATTGTTTTCTCCTCCTCCGCCTAAACTAATGTTGATCACTTTTCTAAATGGGTGGGCTGCTAGAGAACTGCTCCAATATGTTGTAGTCTTAGGAGTAACAGTCGAGGACTGGGCACTCTTCTCTTTGGGACTCTTTCCTTTCTGTTATTATCTTCTTCCTCTCCTAGAATAATATGGATAAATGAATTGCTAAATCCCATTGTTAACATATGCTCCACAAAATTTTTGTTAGGGTCAAAACCTTTTATCTTTTCGGCATACTTGAGATTTAGATTGTGGAAGTGGTTTGCAAATTCATCGATTTTGTTCATATTTTTGAATACAAAGTCCCCAATTTTCCATGGCAAGGCTATGAATTGATTTTTTCATTTCTCATGAAAAAAGTGCAACCATAAATTATATTGCCTTGCAAGTTCTGTAATAAAAATTATGTTGGATATATGGCATGGAAGAAAGGAGGGATTTTCCTTAGAACCAAAAATCCTGATAACATTGTAATTTTCCATTTTCATCAACGTCCCCTTTTTATCAAGAAATTTACTTGCTTGGGAAGATATTCTGGGGGTATATTTTCCAAACGAAAATCCTTTAAAAACCAAGACAAAATCATTTAAAACTTCATAAAAGTGCAAAGAAACTTTGTGTCTCCTCAATGCTTGGTACCAAAAGGTCACTGGGTCAAATTCACAATTCACCTTCTTGCAGATAGACAATTTAGGAAATTGACATCAATATGCTATCGAAAACACCAAATAAGAAGCCATAAAGAATTTCTTATATTTTTTATACCATGACAATTGGGAAGAGATTTCAATGGAAATCAACTTTCCCCAATCGAAAATGGCCTGCTCTTTAACAATAAAATATAAGATATAAAGAATCATACAGGAAATGTTGGCGGTATTTTCTTGGCCTTCCACTCTAGTGAATAACCAAGCAATTTCCTGAAAGGGGTTTTTGAATGAGTTGACCTGCAACCTGGTAATATCTTTAGGTATGGACGCATGATTCTCCAAGAACTTAGACAAGAGGTCCAGGATGTTATCGTTATTTTTTAGGAAATCCCTGCAATCCTCTCCTTTGAAAATAAGTGTTGGCTCGGGGAGCTTCAACATTTTATGGAACAATTGATGTGAAAGAGAGACAAGAGAATGGCCTTGAAGTTGAATAATCCACTGACTTGGTATTTATTTCTTAGCACGCCAGGCCACCAATTCCTTGCAGTTGAAAACCTCAGGGACATAGCCTGCACCAGCATTCTGGATATCCATATTACTTCCTTCTGAGCAGATGGGGATGAATAGTAAGAATACACTCTAGACCATTGAAAGTTACGGTCCTCACATCCAAAAATGTTCAAAGTATCTCCGCAAAACTACTATCGAGCTTCTTTTTCCATAAGTTGACGAGAGCGTTCTTTTAATCCATTTAATATTTGAAATGAGCACATGAGAGAGATAATATAATCTTCTACAAATCATGCTTTAATGTGGTTTAATGAGAAATCTCCTTGAGCCCTTCACTTATTAATGACAATTTTTACAGAACTCGCATGATGAGTTATTAACATTAAACCATACTAAATGCATATTGGGAAAAACAAGAAGGTGGCAGGGATGGACGAGAGCAATTAGGATTTGGGAATTTTGTGAACCCTCCAACTCGCGGTTGCAAAAGGTAAGAAATTAGCTAAGTGTTGTAATGCGGTCAGTCAGAATCAATATAAGAGAGATGAGATACTTAGGAGCTCGGGGAGTCCAATGGTAAAAATGTAGATCATGGATCTCTTGGGTTCAAAATTTATATCGCGGAACGAGAGATATGAAATCTTGAAACCACGAACCCATGACTGCATAAATGGTTGAGTATAGGAAAATGCGGCGGTCGGTCGGACTCCTTATATGACAATGTGGATGGAGATGAGGATTCCTGAGTCCGCAAACCCACGAACCTATGAACCCAACATTTTTGAAAAATGAGTAAGTATAGTAACTAGAAAGGAAGAATAGAAGGGAGAAAAGAAAAGGGAAATTCGGGTAAGTATAGAAGGGGAAAAGAAATGGAAAAAAATAGAAGTTCGAAGGATAGAGAAGGAGGGAAACTTCAGAAGTGGGAAATGGTCTCAACAATTGGCTCCAACTAAGGGATGACAACCCCCTTTGGGTTGTCAAGAATTCAGAACCTTTCATGATCAGGTGCTTCCATCCATTGGGCTAAGGAGTCAAAGTAAGAATATACAAACTGAAAAATAAAATTATGTACAATGAGAATGAGAAAGTCTTAGAAGAAGAAACCTTTCAAATGTTTCCTGTTGATAGAAAACATTAGCCTTTTACCCTTCATGTCTTGAAGCATATAGGATTTAAAACCCATGATATTTTCAACAATATATGGTCCAATCCAAAGCGCTTCGAACTTTGTATACATCGTTGGTTTCTCCTTGGATTTGTTCCATAGTAACACCAGTTCTCCCTTATGAAAATTATTTACAGTTGTGCTATAATCAAAATATCTTTTGACACTCTGCTACCTCTAAGAAGTTCAATTTAGGGCTTTGCTTTGTTCTTCTTCCAATTTTAACAACTGGTTGATCCTCCTTTGGATAGGTGAACTTTCTTCTGTATCTTCAGTATTAACCACAAAAGTCAATGCATTGAGTTCGAGGCTAATCGACATTTTCGCTTCTTTCCCATAAACCAAAGTATACAGGGACATTTGAGTGCTATCCTTTGGAGTCATTTTTCTTGTCCACAACGCATCAGTCAACTTCAGATACCAATTCCTTTGGTTCTTGTCAATGGTTTTCTTCAGTATCTGAGCAAGTGTTTTATTTGTGGATTCAACAAGACCATTTACTTGTGGATAATAATTTCATGATTGACCCATGATGATTTCATATTCTCCACAAAACTCTATAAACTTGGATCCGATGAAAATAAAACCATTATCAGTGATAAATTTATCCGGGACACCGAATAGTGATAAAATATTATCTTTGAGGAACTTGATTAACTCTTCAAAATCAACTTTCTTCAACGCCACTTCTTCTAGCCATTTTGTGAAATAATCTATAGCAGTGATAATGTACATATGTCCCTTACTAGACTTTAGATTAATTGGCGCGACAACATCAAGTCTCCATTGGGCTATAAAGGCATCACAAATCTCTTCATTTTTCCTGAAAATTGCTGGCATGATACACACTTCCTAATTGTGGCATACGAGTCTCTAAAAATTGATGGCCAATAGAACCCAAGTCTTATTATCTTATGGGCGGTGGCGGTAGGTGCGAAGTGTCCACCGCATATTCCTTCATGGAATTATCTCATTATTTATTGGGCTTGGTTTTCATCAACGCATCTCAGTAATATACCATCTAATTTCTTCTAAAGAGTATATCAACAATCAACACATATTGATTTTCCTTCATCTTCAATGTGCTTCACTCCTTGGGGTTCATGTTGACAAGAAATTACCTGGACCTCAAGTAAAATATAATATCTCAGTACCATTTTGAATCAACTAATGGTTCTCCTACTGAAATTGAAATCATTCCATCAACATAATCACCATTCACGATGAGCTTTCATAAACCTTGTCCTTTTATAGCCTTTAAAGGTTTAATCTCGATATCATATTCTTGTATCTTTGCCAACCAGTTAGCCCATTTTCCTTCTCTCAATTGTTGATTCAGAAGCATCCTCATTGGTGATGAGGGAACATAAGCAATAACACAAGAGTTCAATATGTATGTCAGAAAGCACGCCACCGCTTTTACAAGAGCCAAGGCTTGCTTTTCCAGTTCTCAGTACCTCAATTCATAGTCATGTAGGTTTTTGTTCATGAAACTGATTGGGAGTTATCCACCTTTGGTATTCTTCTGAGTAAGAATAGATGCAACAACATTCTCTGTAGAAAATGAATAGATGATGAAATCCCTTTGAAAATCCAGACTAATAAGGACTAGAGATGCGATGATTTTTCCTTTGATATTATTGAAATCCTCTTGAGTATCCACTGTCCATTTGAACCTTTGCTCCTTTTTCAACAACAAATTGATCGACTTTACAATACTTGCATAGTCAGGAACACGCCTTTGCACAAAATTGATCTTGCTGAAAAATGATTGGACTCCCTTCTTGGATGTCAGGGGGTTGAGCTCATTTATTGATTTAACTCTTTCTAGATATATGTAAATCCCCTACTTACACACAATGTGGCCCAACAATTTTCCTTGAGTTACAACGAACAAGCATTTCTTTGGATTTAGAGAGACACCATATAATCTACATCTTTCAAAAACTTTTCTCAAATGATGTATACGATAACCCCTTGTTTTTGAATGCATTGTCAGGTAATCTTGATAGTCTTCCATAAATTTTCCTATCAACCCACTAAATTCATGATCCATGATCCCTTGGAATGTGGCTCCAACATTCTTCAAACCAAAGGGAATTCTAGCATATGCATATGTTTCCCAAGGTGTGATAAATGTTGTCTTTTCCCTATCTTCCTCAACCACCAATACTTGGTTATATCTAGAAAAACCATCCAACATGGACATACAGGATGATCTAGTGACTTGCTGGAGAAGGAACTCCATATTAGGTAAAGGAAATTTATCCTTTATTCTTTCTTTGTTAAGGTATCTGAAGTCAACAGATATCCGTATTTCCCTGGTCTTTTTTCTTACAATCACAAGATTTGAAAGCCATTCAGAGTGTCTAATGGGATACATTATTCCCGCCTTCTTCAATTTCTCCAATTCAATCTTTACCAGAGGTTTCGGTTTGGGATTCATCATTCTTATTTTTTGCTTTACAGACTTTGCTTCTTCCCTCAAAGGAATGATATGATGGAATATCATTTTATTGTAAGCTTTCAAATCACCATAGGTCCAAGTGAACGCATCAATTTATTCTTTAAACAAGGAAACATGTTGATCAACTTTCTCAGTGGTGTAATCGACTCCCAGGTTGACATATTTTTGGGAACTTTCAGTTTCAATATTGACTTTTATTGTCTATTGCACTTTTCAAATTGAAACTTCTTCAAGAAGATTCTTAGCATGATCATCTTTCGTAAAAAGAGATTTAGATTGTATACAATATTTAGGGATAATAGACGTGTGATTGTATTCATCATCATCATCATCATTCAACAAATTTTTTTCCAGCTGTTCATCATTCTCAAACACTTTCAAATATTAAATGTTATCGGGCGCGGATGATTGGAATGCTCGTTCTACTTGGAAATACATTTTTCTTTGGATATCGTCTGGGTTTGAGAATGAGTCTGCCAAGGATAATTAATCTTCCTTGTGATTCTTGTCCCTTGGAATGAAATAAATGTTGAAGGAAATGAAAGATTCCATCAATTCGTTAACCCTTTTGTAATATAACTTAAGTCTTTCCTTTTTGATTTTATACCTTTGGGTAACCTGATTGATCACCGATTTCGAGTTTCCAATTACAACTAGATGTTCTATTTTCATTTCTTGTGCAAGGATCATCCCTTGAATCAAGGCTTCATATTCTGCCTCATTATTAGTGCATGAAAATTCTAGTCTAATAGCATGCAAATGAACAACCTTATTTGGACTTGTAAGAAAAATCCAAACTCTGCTCCCGATGTTTGAAAATGCTCTATCGAATGACATCCTCCAATAGCCTTCAAACAAACATTCTTGATTCTCTGTGTCTTGAACTTGCTCTAGGTTTTCATTATGTTCCATTTCTAGGATAGCATAGTTTCCAATCCCAACATCTATATAATCCTCCAACAATTCATTGTTCTTATTCTTGAAAGAGAAGGGTTTTCTAGTTTCATGGGGCACTTTAATCATTTCTCCTTATTTTCTTGACAAAATCATACAACTTCCATCGTTCATTATGTATCCCTCGATCATAGATGTCCAATATCTTCCCAGCAAAACTCCATATGCTCGAGGAAGGTCTACCACAATAATATTGAAAAATGTAATGATATGGGGGCTGTCGTAATCCAAGCATAAAAGTCCATGATCTCTCCATAAGCTAGCACTTTTCTAGAATCAATTGCATATATGCTTTCATCGGTTTCATAATACTTGGTGAAACTCATGCCCAATGCCTCGATGACTGCTAGTGGCATGATATTATTTGTCGTGCCAGTGTCAACTAAACAATTATGTAGTGCAACGTCATGATTTTCAATTGAAATGTAAAAGGGAGGAATGTTACCTCTCATCTGGGCAGTTGACTGGCTCTCGCTTTATTTTGGACCGATAACAACAACTTCTTCTCTTTCAGATGGATCGTCCAACAATTTAAAAATGTTTTGTCTTTGCTAGGGAATCTTCACCACTTCTGTAAAGGGAAAAATTATCCTTAATTTACTTAAGTCCTCTATGGCATTATATGTCATTTGAGTGGAGTTTGACTTCAGGTGTTGCCTTTTACTTCCAATGCTATCCGTCACCTTCTCATTTTCTCTTTTCTCATTTGTTTTTTCTTTTTCTTTTTCTTTTTGGTTCTCTTTATCAGAATCACCTTTATTTTTTCGTCTATTTACAAATCCTCTTGTTTGGGCAAAGTTTTCTTACGAGTTGGGATCATTGTCACCCTCCTCAAATATATACATGGACGTCTAACATCCATCCATCTGCATAGTTTCAGATATTTCATCAGATGAGTAATAATTCTCTTGCTCAATTAATTGTTAGTCATACACATCATCCAGAACAACTGCATTAGGAGTAGGCTTCTTGGGAACCCTTGGTCTTTGCGGATTATCCATGTTTTCAAAACTCACTCTGTTTTCTTGGGGAGGGTTCCTTCTTTTCTCTAGGATTGGCATTCTTGTATTTGCCACATAATTATCTCCCCTTCTTAGTTTGGTTATCTCGTTTTGCATTTGCTTGATAGTTCTATTCATCTGTGCAATTTCAATTCTTTTCTTAGTTTATTGTGCCACCATAGGGTCAAACTTTACATAAGGTATGTTCCCTTGAAAAATCATCCCCCCATGGTTTGGTTTTGAGCTAGCCGTGGCTTGAATTCTTCGTTCTTTCTTGAACTGGAAGCTCCTTGACTATTAATACTTAATCCTCCTAGCTGCCTATGTACTTTTCCTAGTATAATGCTGGGGTCGACACCCTTTTCAATCATAATTTCTTCCATCTCAGTGGCTTTAGTCATTTCCTCCTCCAAGGTATCCATTTGGGATGTTCTGATAACATATTTCACAATTCAGGGAATTGCATTCTTATAACAACCGAGAATGACTGGGTCATTTGGTCTTTTATCTTCTGGAATCCTACTCAAGGTTTTATTGAACCTGAGATTAAAATATTGTATTCTTTCATTCTTCCTCAAATCAATTTGGGTGAAATCGGTGAGAAGGGTATGGTAAGCAATTGAAGGGGTGAACATAGTTAGGAACATAGCTTCAAGGTCATTAAATGAGCAAATTGATCTACTGGGAAATGTTATATACCATTCATACGCTCTTGTTGATAAGGTTTTCAGAAACAAACTTACCATGACATCGTCATACTCAACATAGTGAAAATCACAAACATCAAGAAATAAGTGCAGATGCCTCTTTACATCGATTGCTCTGTCTCCAGAAAATTCCTTCAGGGTGCCCTTAGAAAGAACAGGGAGATTATGTTTCTCACTTAAAATATTCAAAGGAGAATCTCTTATTCTTCTTGTATTTTCAAACCTTAAGTTTTCTTGATTTCTTGCAACATCTCTTCCACCTCCTTGTCTCTCCTCATGATGCTCATCTCGAGGTTGTTCATTTCTTTCTTCCATATCCAGAGAGATTCAAGGGATATTATTTTCGCTTCTAAGAATAAAGAGTTTCTTGCTTTTACTTCTGGTAATGGGTCCCTTGTATTCATCTAGCTTCAATCTTGACCTTGTTCTTGTGCTGCTCTAGATAGTCATTGGTTTCTTCGGTCTTGTCACTTGTCTCTCCTCTATCTCCAGAGGATTTCTCTTTATTCTTCTTGGACTAAGATTTGGAAGGAAATTTATAACTCTTCTTGGGTCTCGAATGTTGTTATTACCATATTTTATAACTGGTGTAATATGCTTCGTTGATTGTTCAATCCAATTTCTAAGCGAGGCTGATCACCCTGGGGAAAAGTCATATATTTTTTCAAAAAATGATAGACCATGTTCCAAACTTCAGTTCGGTTCCTAGTATGGTCACCAAAAATGTTGACGCTTGAATCCGTTAGGACCAAAATGATAACCTCACGAGGATGTAAACCCCCCTGCGTTTTTATAGAGGTGGTAATCCTCTTTAGATTTTCTTGGGATTTCTAAATATTCAGAATGTGGGACTTGACAAAGGTCCATCCTAGTAATTCAAAGAAACATAAATATTGCAAGAAAATAAAAGGAGAATGTTTTTGTTTTCTTTGATAAGAAAGTTCCTGATAAAGGACCATGAATGATACACTTCACACATTTAAAGAAAATAAGCCAAATTTCCTCACATCCATCATAGTTTAAGACAAATATTTCTGATCACATAAAATAAAAAGAAGATGATCTGCATGCATCAGAGAACTTTAACAGAGTGGACACATGGGAAACTCAAATAAAGATAATGATAGATCAACCCTCAAATACTTTATATTCTGAAAACAGGGTTACAAAGCATAATCGATATTGTTCCCAAAGTATCTCTCTTGAAATTTCTAAAAAATATATAGTCTATTACATATTCTTTGAAATTTAAAATGTGTTTGTCTTAAAGACTGAGATTGGGGCTCTAGTGGACCATAAAGAAAATAAATACAAGAAATAAGATTTTAGAAGGAAGATAGTGGGCGGTAGAAGAAAAACTAGACCTGGTAATAAGGAAAGAGGAGTTATCAGTCTTCGGTTAAACCTTTCTCATGAAAGAGGTGGAATAACTGGATGAAGGAATTGATAAAGAAAAAGAAGGATATGATCAACATAAAATTACTATGATGGTGTCTTGTTCTTTTCACTTGCTTGCTGATGTCCTTTTATTGTTTTCATCAATGACTACAAGAACCATCTCAACTATTTCTTTCCCTTAATTGGTCAGTTTATCGATAGTTTTCTTGAGCCATTCTTCGATGTATCTTTTCATTAGTTCCACGTTGATTTCATGCTGGATTTTGATGTTGAACAACTCTCCCTCCAAGTCTCTCAAATCAAGGGAAATGCCATGTAATTCTTCTTCAATGTCCTGATTTTTTACGGAGTAATCCAATAGCCAGTTGTCTATGGCGTCCTCATCATATTCAAGTATACCATATAAATTTTCAATTGACAATGCTTTAAAAATCTCAACTTGCTCATCAAACTGTTGTTTTGTTAGGAACAATGAGTTGGGGATCAATTTGGGATATTGGTCTACGTTAGTGCTTCCGACTAGGTCCACCTCCGTGAGCCTTTTGAATAGTTCTTCCCTCCTTGATATGGCTTGGTCACATGTTTGAGCAATGTTATTCAAGTTTTTTATCTTTTCTTTCCAGCGTGCGTTCAACTGCTTGATATGACTTGAAGGTCCTCCTCTATTCTCCTTAGTTATGTCATATTGGAAACTTTGATTCCAAATGGTACCACACCATCAAGGTAAACACCTTCTTCATTATTTAGGTTGGCTTGCAAATACTCATGGAAGGAATGCACCCTTGAGCCAAAGGAAATCATATTTTTTGAAATTTCCCAAGCCTCTGTGATCAATTCCATTCTTTTCCTGATATTATTCTCCACATAACTCCTGGCTGATGTAAGTAAGCTTGAGGATCCATTTAATTTAGTAGCAAGCATGGTGGGTCCAACAATTACCAAAGGGATGACAAGAAGTGGAAGAGGCATTAAGGTCTCTTCCAGTTCCTTAATCCTTTCCTTTAACTTTGTATTTTCCGCTTTGAGACCATATCTTTGAGAGAGAAAATATTGATATCACTCTCTATGCATTGGTATTCTTCCTCTTGCACTATTAGAGTAGTTATATTTCAAGGATGCATGCTTATGTTTGTATTTATGATATTTAGTTACCCAACCCACATATTGCTGGATGGAAAAGTATTTAGTTTTTACGTCCCAAATATTTATTTCGATCACTTTATCGATGTATGCCATCCAAATGACTTGTTTAGTTAGTATAGTCCATTATCATTGTGGGCTTTAAATCTTGGGTATCTAATAATGAGATGTGGATGTATAGTATTTGTACATAATGTGTTTTAGTGAGGATATTATGACACACTTAGCACTTGTATAACATGCTAGACTTGGATTAATGATACCGTAGGGAGATTCTATCATATCTTGAGTTAATATTTATCTTGGCTTCTTAAGTATTTGGCATCATATTCACTACCATTTATCTTTTTCATGCTATACTCAACTTTTAGAAAAAAAGAATAAATTATCTAAAAAATACCTATAACATCAATACGATCATATTCTAAAATTAATATGTTTGTACCTATTATTGAGATTACATTTTCATTCCAACAACTAGTTTCAACTATAATGTAGGGTACTTATTCTGGGTTCTAACAATTATATTGGTTAAGAAAACTATTTTGAAACATGTAATCATCCATAGAGGACACATCTATATTTTGGTTATTGGAGAACTAGTTCAACCTCCTTGGGGAGTTTATTGGTCACACCATATATCTTGCCATCAAACTTTCAAGATGGTGATATGATTACCCAATATTATATAGAATTGGTGCCTAATGGTGACTAGATTATGTGATTTTGATTTCATCTATCATGGATCAAGGCCACTTCCCAACTAACATCTTATTGCATGCATTTACCTCCAATAGATGGTATCTAGAATCAGGCATGTACGTTATGTATATATTAGCTTGGGTTCTACACCAATATGGGGTGTAGGTGGTTTATAAGGATAATTATATGTATAGAATAGTTTTATGTGAATATTTTAAGACTTGCTAAATTTGGTTTATTAGAGTAGTTGTATTTCAAGCATCTGACATGATTATGTTTCTATTTATGATATTTAGTTACCCAACCCACATATTACTGGATGACAAAGTGTTTAGTTTTTACGTCCTAAATATTTATTTTGATTTATTTTATCGATGTATACCATCCAAATGACATGTTTTGTTAGTATAGTCCATTATTGTCGTGGTTTTTAAATCTTGGGTACTAGTGAGATGAAAATGTATATTACTTGTACCTAATGTGTTCTAGTGAGGATATTATGACACACTTAGCACTTGTATAACATGCTAAACTTGGATTAATGATACAACAAAGAGATTATACCGCATCTTGAGTTAATGTTTAGCTTGGCTTCTTAAGTATTTGTCATCATATTCACTACCATTTATCTTTTCCATGCTATACTCAACTTATAGAAAAAGGAATAAACTATCCAAAACACACCTATAGCATCGATATGATCATATTTTGAAATCAATATACTTGGACCTATTATTGGGATTACATTTTTGTTCCAACAACTAGTTTCAACTATAACGTAGGGTACTTATTCTGAGTTCTAACAATTATATTGGTTAAGAAAACCATTTTGAAACATGTAATAATCCATAGAGGACACTTATATATTTTGGTTATTGAAGAAAAATTTCAACCTACCTGGGGAGTTTATCGATCACACCATATAACTTGTCATTGAACTTTCAAGATGGTGATATGATTACCCAATATTCTATAGAATTGGTGCCTAATGGTCACTAGATTATATGATTTTGATTTCATCTATCATGGATCAAGGCCACTTCCCAACTAATATCTTATTTCCTGCATTTACCTCCACTAGATGGTATCTAGAATCAAGCATGTACGATATGTATATATTAGCTTGGGTTCTACAACAATATGAGGTATAGGTGGTTTATAAGGATAATTATATGCATAGGATAGTTCGGCCCAATTGTTAGTTTTTTGTGGTGAAATGTTTATCATTGAGAGTGATATATTATATATTCTATTTGTGATAAGATATCCATATATCTAGAAAAAATTGATTACTAGATCCAAAGAAATTAATCTAGTGGTTATGATCTAGGTCAACCAAAATTTCCAAAGATGTGAAAAGATATCCTTTCATAGTTGTAATATCTAAAAACCCTAGAATATGTTTAATGGGATTGCCCCCCTGGAGCTCACTTAGAGTTCACTTAATTTGTGTATAGTATAACATTTCTATGGTTGTGATGATTTCAAAGTTTCAGCATGGAATACCCCCCAAACGTTGCCTCTAAACATAGTCATAGTGCTCAATTTACCATAAATTGAGCTTAATATTCACATAGCACAATTCATTCATTCATAAAGAATAATAAACTCCACATTAATGCATTAAGAATAATAAACTCCACATTAATGCATTAATTGAAACTCCCACAAACTTAAAATAAACACATCCTAGTCAATGAGACCATAAATTATAGTGGGAAAACCTCAATACAAGGGAAAAACCTACTCCAAATGATAATATAACTTATCTCAATTCCCTTTGTTGTATGTTGATCCAGAACCCTACAATCACCTTCCTTTATGTTGACATAAATATAGATCACCTTCCTTATCACATAATGTTAAAAACAAACACACTCTTTTACTATCAAGTCCACACGCACACACACACACACATCATCATCAACTTTATATATACATTCCATCAACTTAATTGAGTTAATGCAATACCTAAACAAACCCAATTTGTGCTTTCCTTGTTTGAGAAAGAGATCCCCCTGGTCCTCGTTGGGGGTTTCTATCATCTACAACATATTTTCTCAAAAGAAAATAATGCACCGACATTCCATGCATTCATGGAGTAAAGACAAAATAATAGAGAGAAAAGGAGGTATGAGCACAAAGAGAAGTGTGCAAAAAGAACAACTTAAACATAAACTTGTATCTTCAAAACATGAATTGAGATGTAAGAATGAAAAAGAATAAATCAACTTATATCAAAAATGTGTCACCATTAATCATTGAAATATTGACAATATAAATATATATTTAAATAATCTCAAGCTCTAGAGGATTGAATAAGAAAAAAAACCCACTGGGGCTACAACTATAACATGCTAACTAGACTCTACATGCTTGCACACCCACTCTCTAAGCGACCTGGGAAGTTTCAAAAATCACTAATGGTTTCCATTAATCTCTGTAGAAACAAGGTGGCATTGACATTAACACTACAATCAAGCATTAAAGATTGGATAGTGCCTCAGAACAATTTCCTTGTTAGCTCAAGTTGTGTCTTTCTTTAGCGATTTAGTGAAATAAATACATATAGTGATGTGGAAAATTTTAATATTATGGTTTTAATTTATTTTTAATTATATTTTATTTATCACAATTCAAGCGAGAATAACGGTGATTTATGTCCCATCAAACAACCTCTTTATGTTCCATCAAAATTCCTCTCAAGCAATCAAAAACTAAACCAATGGAATTTGAAAATTACGAGAATAAAATATTTTCTTTAATACTCTATTTTTATATTCCATCAAAAGTCCTCTCAATCAATCAAAAAATAAATCAATGGAATTTGGAAATTATGAAGAATAAAATATTTTCTTTAATACTCAATTTTTCAAAAACTTTGGAAAAGATTAGGGATTTTTTTGTTGATGGAAGCAAAGTAATAGAAGGTGAAAGCAACTTGGCATAGTTCTTTATTGGCAAGGATTGATAATATATACATGAAATGCTATGTGGATGGCTTCCATGGAAAGGACATGCTTTTGATGTAAACTTTAAAGCATATAAGTAAAATAACATGGACCAATAGGTGAGGAATCCATTTTCCATATGCCTTATGGATGAACAAGCTAGGATGGAAGAGTGATTTAGTGACCGGTAAGGGCTTGTATTTACTGTATGGCCCACAAAAATGTTGTGTGGAAGGATTTCCCCGGCAACAAAGTGCATCTACATGCCATTACTCTAATAAGGACTTGTTTGTTGTCTCTCGAGACTCCGCATATAAGCTACTCATGCAAAATTTTTAAAGGGAAATAGAAACAATGACACTAAAAATTTGTGTGGTGATACACAAGTAATGAAGGGGACTATTGGTGTAAAAAAACTCTTCTATGAACTTTAATTGAGTCAAAATTTGGCTATTTTTTCTTATGCTAATTTGGTTGAAATTGGTAATTATATCAAAGAAAGAGGATATATAAAAGGAAGAAGCATTACTAGAACATTGAAAACTACTTGAGGTTTAAAAATTGTAACAAAAATGAGGAAGGAGTGAAAAGAGGCCAATGGAACACATGAAGTAAACAATTGAACAAGTAAAAAAAAAAAGGATATTATAGCTAAAGCTCAAAGGGAAGAAGATGGCCTTCACATAGCTTGACAACATGGTATTATTGATTTTTTTGTTATTGAAACAACAAAGCTAAAATCTTGTTAGACAACAATCTTATTGGGGCCAAATTGTGAAAGTGGTGTTAGTATTAGTTGAAAATTGTACCTATTTTTAAATTAGCATATAATAACTTGCCACCCTTTAATCCTATGATATATAGAACTATTGAGAAACATCATATGATTGTAACACCAAACATTAGTTATAGTGTTGGTGTTGTGTTATCGCACAATCTGTACTTTCCCAAAGCCTAAAGGAAAGTAGGCCTAGATTGGCGTAACACAGAAGTAGCCCTGTCACTGTCACCTCAACATGATATCTCTTTCTATTTAGGAGGAGAAGATACTCACTCCAAGGGAGACGTTGCAAGACCTAGTTGGCTGATGAAGGGGAAAAGACATGGCAATACCAACCCTCTCTCTAGGTCACTAAAATGAATAAAGTCACTAGTGTGATTGTGTTGAAGGGTCAAAGAGAAGTAAGGTGAATTTGTACCTTTTGTTTACCAATGAAACAACAAACATTATAGCAATAATCAATGACATCAATGCTTGAAAAAATAGTGAATTTATGATAAAAAATTTGGTACTAGACAAGTTTATGCATGGAATATGTAGCAGTTGTAATATATCCAGAGATTGCAATTTGTTTGGACAAATATGATGAGATATTAAAGCTTTCACAATGATAATATTTTTGCCACTTGAAAGTTCTAAATAGACACAACTCAAATAATGTCTTTCAAAGGGCTATCTAAACACTTATAACAACAACAAATTGACAGTAAATGGCAGTAGTAAACCACTTCAGAAAAGTACTTCTTTAAGGTAATAACACATACAATTTTGGCATCAAACGATAATAACTTGCCTAGTACAATTTTATGGGCATTTCTCTTGTTAATATAGGCTGATTAGGGCTGCAAACAGTTACTGTAACAGAAGTGATAACAATGACAATAGCTTTAGAAATACACTTAGAATAACAACAAGAAAAAGTTCAGAACCTTAACATGATAGTGCATAGGCTTATACAAATTTTGGGTTAGTTCAATTAGTTAGTAGGGTTAGGTAGGTTGTGCAATAAAAGGCTGTAACAATGATTGTAAAAACAACAAGTTAATTGTTGGTATTCCTAGACTAAGTTATCAAATTAGTCAGAATAGTAGGATAGCAAATGATATTTGAGTGTAGTTTGATCTCTCAAGAGGGAAGGAGTAAAGACTAGTGCCTTTATAGGGGTAATGGAGTCAAGAGGTGGCAAAATTTACTTGTAGGAAACAACAACCATGATATTTTTGATCTAAGTAAAGAATGAACATAGGAAGAGTAATACCTTAAGTCTTCCTAAAATCCAAGCTTTGAGAAGGTAATCTAACTAGGGTGTAGTCTCTTCTAGGCGCTAGCGCCTCCTTCTTCTTAGATTTAGTAGAAATTGAATTTATATGCAACCACAATTAATCAAGACCTATAAAGTGCTATCACTTTGGGGATTTATAGGCTTGACAATATAAACCAATTAAGCAAAGTCTAGCAAATACAAAGTGAAGAAGTAGTACCTTAAGTTCTTCACTTCTAGGGTTTATCAAGCATGCAATTTCATAATCTTTATCATGAGCAAGAAAATGTACTATAACCATTCAAAAGTAATGAAAAAATCAATTTTACTTACTTCACCAACAATAATCATGCATGAAAACACTAGATTACCCAATGACTTCACCAAAATCGATTCAAGTTGCAAAATATAGCTTCCAAGACAAGTGCGCCTTCCTTATTTCAGACAAAGACACCCCAAATAGGGTGCAAATTTCAGTTCTCTTGTCTAGTATGAGAAGTTGTGATGTAAAAATAAGAGTACTTTATGTTTATTTATACAAAACTTTGACCTTTAATTAATTTTAGGTCAAAATTAAGGCCGACCTAGACAATTTACAATAAAATCCAATTTTGACATAATAAAACTTAATTATCATCTAAAGACATCTCCAAGGGTGATGTCATGCCCTTCTAGGGTGACGTTGAGGCCTAAAGGTGGAACATTGAGCCTAAAATGTAGGGCTCTTGGCCTCCAGAGGCCCCAGATGATGCCCTAGCTCTGGATGACGTTTAGGGTCATGATGGTGACATCTAGGGCCGTTAAGGGCCAACATCCATGTGGAATAGCAAGGTCCCCCTCGGTCTAGGTCTACTAGGATGCCTCCAAAGGCAATGTCCTTTTTCCCGGTGTAAATATTTAGTCTCTTCTTACCCCTGGATGGGGTTGCAACATCCATTTGTGGGATTTAATCCCTCATGAAGGTTCGAGCTAATAATTCCCTCATGTGTACCTGTCCACCAGGCAAGGTCCTATAGAAACAACAAGTACACCCTCCATGGGTTCATAAGTCATAGGGATCATAACATGTAAATCGCATCCAATAATTAAATTACCCAAACATGTGCATCAAACCCCCCTTAACCTAAACAATTGATCAAAGACGTTATGCAATTTGACAAGTTAGGTTTGGAGAAGGTATCAGGGTGTCCTATTGGGCTAACCTCCCTTAAGTTTGGGGTGTTTCCAAGATGGGATCTAATCCAAGTCATGTAAGTGTATGAGGTGGCATGGGGTAAGTGTTTGGGCATGGGGTGCATGTAATAACAAGGAAATGTAAAGTCTTACCTGTGGGTGCCTTTGTAGAGGGAAAGTTGCACCTTGTCATAAATGCAATTGTTTCCTATCCAATTCATTGCCTTTTATTCTTAGCTTTATTTCTTTTGATATTTTTCTTTTGTGCTTCAAGGGAATAGTTGAGGGCCACTGTCTTGGCTTGATGACCAGAGGTGACAACGTTATCCACAAACATTTCACAGAAATGAGAAGGTTGGCTCGTGATGAGACCCCTTTTCTCTTAGCTATGCCACCAAGAGCCACTACCCTGGTTTGGTGACCAGATAGGTGGTAGTGTCATACATCTACATGCCTATGGTCATAATAGGTCGGCTCATGATGAGACCTCCTATCCATCAACTAGTACCTTGAGTGTTTATGTATCTTATGGGTCCCATTTTCTTATTGAGAATTTTTTCACTGCTTTCTAGAGGATCCATGGGTGAAGCATATCAAAGGTTTCAACATTGGATTTCAACTCTTGCCAACTACTTTTACCCTTTGGGATTTTAGCCCCTTCTTTCCACAAGGTAAGGTACAACCCTTCCTAGCGTAGCCAATCCCAATGCCCAAACAAGGATAGGGGATATGGGAGGAATAAATATGGAAAGTGGTAAGTATGGAGGGAACAGACAATGAATTTTCACAGAACCACCCAGTGGAAACCCATCCTAAAGGGAATCCAACTTACTAGGGCACCGTGTTACCCTTCCAGGTATAAACTAGGCAAAGAGCATAATTTCCAAGCAAACGTCATGAAATGAAGAAGGATTTGATACAACATATTCAAGTGCTTCAAAAATTAGAGTGATACATACCATGATACCCAGACTCATTACCTCATGGAGCAAGAGCCACCACTACTTTAGGACCAACTAGTGTGATGGATAATGCTGCTGGTAATAAGTGGACTACATTGAAGAAAAGAGGGGCCCTCCAGTGATCCAGATTATTTTCGACATGAAATGAGAGCAGATATATAACAAAAAAATATACAGATATATCTCAGATATCCAATAATACAACATAAATGTATAAGATATGCAACCATAAACACAAAGATACATTAATACACAATTTCTATTAATGAGCGAAAATGTACAAAGACTGTAAAATTACAGAGTGAAAGTCTCGCTAGAATGGTGGCAGATTATCTCTGAGAAGAGATGTGACGACTACTCGCATTTGCAAGAAGATGATTTAAAATGAGGCTCTAAAGGCCTTTTTAACATAAAGAAAATCCAAAACCCTAACCTCGGATGATGAAAATCCAACAATTTTGTGGACCCCGTTTTGGGTAGTTTCATGTATCAACTTCCCAGGGGCATAACTTTGGCAAACGATCTCTGTTTGGGGTGCACGATAGCTCGTTGGAAAGGTCTATTTGAGGAATACACATGTTTTCGTGAGTTAAACTATGACTAAATATAGTCTAACTTTGGAGAGCCCTAAAAATGTTGATTAGGGCCTCAAAATGGCCCCAGAAGTTTGGGACTTGAAAACTAAGAACAAAACTGCCAAAATTAAAATGACAAAATGAACTAGTTGGAATAGGTGGGTGGCCACCGATATCCACCTGGATCAATCCTCCCTCCTTAGGAAGAAATGGTATCCATTGCATTGATCTCCCGGGGGAGAGGGGAAAGCGATTGTTGTAACTGAATCTTGGTGCCTTGCTGGAGACATCACGTTGCTTGGTTTGTGGAAGGCTATCACAAACCTATTGCTGGTGGGGTTGAATATGTTCAACCAGTCAGGCTACATGAGATGTCTATGTGTAGAGGGAATTTTTTCACTTTGCTATAGTCTTTTTGACCCACTTTTGTTGGATAGAAGGTGCTTGGGCCGAGGCTATAGTGGTTGCAATATCCTTCTGTTCACCTTTTGAACAGATTGTGAAGAAGATGAATTTTGTAGTATGAGATACTACCTTGCAACACTGTTTAGGTGGGACAATAGTCAAAATTACTTCTGGTATTTTGTAGAGATGACCCCTCAAAGGTAACAATGACACTACGGGGTCAATACTCATAAATAATATGGTGCTTCCACATATATGGCTTGTTGGAGTTACTTCAAACACACCTAGGATTTACTTTTCCTAAGTTTTTTCCTTGTTTATTAGTCATAATTAGTCATTATCTAGTCTCCTATATTTTAGGAGAGAATATTCCGCCTGGAGAATATTCTCTTTCAGTTGACACTTTAGTTTGACTAGTTGAGTTGAGCTTAGATGTTGCATTTGTTTTATCACCATGCTAATTCGACCTTGCCTTGGGATCATCACCAAACTGATGCATTATCCTTCATTCCTTGAGTTAACTCCTCACTACTCTCTATTCAGTCAGTTAGCTGAAGACTAGTTGACTAGTTAACTCAACTAGGTGGCAGTTCACTCCTGTAACTGTCTGAGAGACTAGACTAGGTGGCAGTTCACTCCTGTAACTGTCTGAGAGACTAGACTAGGTGGCAGTTCACTCCTGTAACTGTCTGAGAGACTAGACTAGGTGGCAGTTCACTCTTGTAACTACTGGTGTGTGTCCAGATCACTCTAGACCACCACTATGGCACATTAACTACTCACGTATCCTATATCTATTGTAAATTATTCACTCTTTGAGTGTGAAATACGGTTAATGAGAATTCTTTCATTCTTTCTCTCCTTCTTCTTCTTTCTCCAATACTTTCTGAAAATGTGTGTATTATTGTTTAGCTAGATCTATTCTGTGCAGGTTCAACACATTTACATGGTATTAGAGCTGACAGACTGCTAAGAAAAATCTACACCAAATTATTTTTGTAGGTACTGAAGATTGAAGAACGTAGAAAATATGGAATTTATGTTTTACTCACCGATAATACTTCTTGTTATCGCTCTGTAAATTCCCAGAGGTTGTCGGGAGGTAGAAGAAATTTATCACATGTAACTTTATCCAACCACTTCGAAACTGGGATCTAGCCCTGCCAATTTCAGAGAAGGATCTCTCTGTAAGATTTAACTATGTTTCAGGTTTCAGATATTAGACTAGTTAAATAAATAAGATTGTGTTGTTTGTTTTATAAAATGGATGAAATATTGCTTACACATCCATTGGGCTATGGGGTCTGTTTTATAAAGTTTGATACCAAAGAATAGATTTTATAAGGTCTTTTCACATGGCAGGATAATGCAACTGTTGGATCCTTTAGAGTTAAAATGATGGATAACAGAAAATATGAGATAATCAGTTAAAATAAAGAAGAATTTAAGAATTTCTTTATCATAACATCATAAGACAAACACTTAGATATTTAAAAGCTAGAAATAGAGTATACGAAGATAAATTCTGCAACTTTAACTCCTTTTAAATGATTAGATATAGAAAACAAAAATGATTATGAAGACAGAAAAACCATTCAACGAAGAGGATTAAACATAACCAACAATTAACAAGGAGGAATCTTATGAAATGTCCTTTTTATTACTGGTAGATCTCTTGAGAAAGATTACAGTGCTTACAACTTACTTGGGCGTAAAGATCAACCCTCAGTACTTCGAAGTTTGAAGTATTTACAAGAAAGATTAAAAACAATCCTGTCATTAATGATCAGGATGTGGTGGAGTCTAAATCTAACTAACTAGATAATATAGGAACTGCTAATGATCTGTTGGATTTTCCATGCTGATTTTGGGGAAGGTTGTTGGCGAGTCATCAACTTGACCTTGACTGCTCTGCATGTTGACTTGTATTGTACACCTCATCTCTTACTCGATCGGAGTGCACATATCCTCCCATCTCTTTTGACTGGGAATGGTAACTTTTAGTAACCTTATGTAGACTTCATCCATCTCGGTATATTTGGTGAAAGTTGGCCTGGTGATGAAAATATACTTGATTTCATGCTGGAAACTGAGGAATATCATCTGAGTTAATCATTTGTCTAATATATTCCAGGGTGAATATACGCACGAGAAAATATCTAGGCAATTTGTAGGGAGCCAACTCGCATCCATAGATTCTAATTTATGTGTGGTTTTTGTACAGGTACCAGTCTCTGGTCTTGGCAAGGTCTGAGAGGTGAAACATTCATTGGATTTCTTCATTTATCCTTGGTTCTTGTCAACCGTTGAGCATACTTATCACTGGATGGTAGAAATGATCTATGAACTGATTTAAGGTGAAATCTGGTGAGTTCCTTCTTAACAATGACGTCCAGGATGTGATCGTCTGTGGTTTGCCATTCTGATCTAGCTTTTGCATGGAAAACAAGAATTTGCCTGTCTAGAAAAATATGAACAAGTATGCCAGTATTGAAGAATACCAAAACATGCCTTCTCTGGGAAATTTGAACAGTTGCTCGTGAATATTCTTGGCCAGAAAACTGCTGTAGTCAAACTGCACTGTGGAGATTTCCTCGATAGAGAAGATAAACAGATAACCCAAGATTGGCTCATCTACCCACTCATCCGAGTAGTATCCAAGTAGGCTACAAAGGGAGGAAATAATTTGATTTCCTTTTACTGAGAAAATCGATGATTGATACGGGGTATTTGCTTTGGGTAATGGGGCACTCTCAGGGAGGAAAAGTTCAAAAATCTGTGTTCTTTGGGGAAAAGAAAACTTTTGATACATTTCAGTTAGGATCTCAATGGTAAAAGGAGAGAAGGATTCAGCTCTGGTTATTTGCAGCATCTGGTCAATGGCTTTGGGTGTGATAGTGATTAGGGTCTCTCTGGAGGATGAAACAATAACTCTTTGATAAGGAAGATAGTGCACGTGGCACTTGAGGGAGAACATAGGGAAATGATGAATTTGGGGAAATAGATATAGTGGGATATTGGACTCCCAGAGTCCAATCTCGTCACTCTGGTCTAAGAAAGTGTCTCTGAACCATGAGTGCATCTTAATAAAATCAAATTCACATTTGGGCTCAGAAATGAGGTAATCTTTGTCGGCCAGAGGGACCCGGTCGATGTCAATTGGAGGCGGTAGGAAATTATTTTCATCAATTTCCAATTGTTTGGACTTTGGCGCCATCACTTTGAATGATGCCTGTGAAATTTGAATAGGGGATAACACTGACTGTAGATTTCAGGAATTAATGGAGTTTGTGGAAGGAAAAAACGTAGGGAATAATGATTTCATAGGTGTAGTGTGAAAGATGGAAGAATGGAGAAAAATAAAGGGATTATTTGGGAAAAAGGATATCCGTTGGAGGCACAGGGAACATGTCAACAGGCTAACAGATATGTTAGCCCGTATTAATTAGCCAATAGATAAATCGGGTATGAGGTGGACATTAAAGGATGGGTGATGGGTGAGTGAGGATGATGTGGAAAGAAGTGGTAGAATGATAGGTGAATGAGATATGACATGCGATGGGTGAGTGGAGGGGAATATGCTGGCGATATAATGAGACATGACTTGTGGGGGGTGGTAGTGGAGTGTGACATCAGGGGACGACGGTGGTAGTGGAGTGTGATGTCATGAGACGATGGTGGTATGAGAAGTTGGTATGTCAGTTTACTCAGAGGGAGGGTAGGTGGTAACTGGTTTGGAGCAAGGGGGGTATGAGTTAACAGAATGGTGACACGTTAGGATGGGGCCCGCCGAGAAATACCACCAAATCGGATCCCCCACGCCATTAAAGATAGAATGGTCGAGGGGGGGGGGGAGGGGTCTGATATTACTTGTCGGCCATCGATCTAAGCACTATTTGATCAACCATAGATCTCGGTGCACTCTTTAATCATGGGGCACGAATCATATTGCACTGCATAAACTTAGGATAACATTGATTTGTGGGTTTTTTGTGCTATTTTTCTTTCATTTTTCCACCAAGGGGTTAGAAAACAACCTTCTAACATCAAAATAATGAATCTCATCCAACATCATGCTTGTTTTTATTGAAGGAAAGCCATCTAACCTATGTTCTAACCTATTTACCTAACACATTTAACCCAGATTAGATTGTCGGGCTAAAAATTACTCTATCCTAGGGCTATTTGATCAAGTTTAAACAGTTTGATCAAATTTATTCACTAACTAACCTATCTACTTGGCTAAGATTAAACACTTTAGCCAAGCTTTATTCACTAATCCTATCATCATAAATTCAAAAAGACTTGACCATTGTTAAACTGTATGGATCAAGTCATTATTATTGCATGGGGCCTTATCCATTTTTCTTTTATGCCCTCTTTTATTCTTTTTCTTTTCTTTTCTTTGTTTTTTCTTTTCTTTCCTTTTTCTTTTCTTTTGAAAATAATTTGCAAAATGAAATATTATTTACAACCAAATTACATCAAGAGTAAAAATTTCCAGTCACCAGTTGATCCTATGAAACATAGGGTTATAACAGTGGCTCCACCTGGGGATGGTGCTCTCCTTGCGAGCTGCCAAGAACCTGCTTCCTGATGTTTGTAAATATTTTCTCCATTTCTTATTCTGCTATCTGATTTGTTTTTATTTTGAGAATTTGGTGGCACTGGTCAATGGCTTAGGGCCTTCTCTACAGGCTTCAACCATCTGATCAACATCACCCATACACAACCTGAATGTAAAGAAATGGTATGTACAATGGAAATGGATTTATGAGATATTTATTGGGGTGGAAGATAATGCTTCAGCATCCCACCATTCACAGGTCCACCTGGCAGGTCTGTTCCATCACTGTCTTTGAGAAAAAATGCATTATTTCCTATGAATTCCTAAATGATGTAAGGGCCTTTCCATAATCTATCAAACTTTCCATGTTTACCCTTATCCTCCTTCATGGAATCCTATTTCAACACCAAATCACCCAACTCAAAATCATCTTCTTTAGTTCTTCTGTCAAAAATCTTTTTGATGTTCTCCTGGATGACCTGAGTCTTGTTGTATACTTCTTCCCTGGACTGCTGCAATTGGATCATCTGATTTATTCTCCTTTGGGAATCATTTGGCTCTACCTGCACCTCTTGCAATAGTTTCATAACAGGGACCCCCAAAGAGGTAGGGAAAATTGCTTCAATGTCGTACACCAACTGGTATGGAGACATACCAATTGATCTCTTAGTGGTCAGTTTGTCAGCCCAAAGTGCGAAAACCAACTTGTTATGCCAGGATTTCTCATTTTCTTGTAGTGTCTTCTTAATAATATTCACTAGAGTCTTATTTGAGGACTCAGCTAGCCCATTTCCTTGAGGGTAATAAGCTGTGGAGTGCCCCAAAATAATGTGGTACTGGCTACAAAACTATATAATATTTTTGGATCTGAAGGCTGCTGCATTGTCAGTTATGATTTTTCTAGGACATCCAAAACGAGACAAAATATTATTTTCCAAGAATTTAATGATGACAGAGTCAGTGGCTTGCTTGCATAGTACAACTTCAATCCACTTTGTGAAGTAGTCCATGGCAATGAGGACCCACCTGTGTTGGCCCGAAGGAGGGTGTATCTCTCCAATAAAATCCAGGCCCCATTGTTGGAATGGAGCTTCAATTGAGATGGGTTCTAGGGGCAAAGGCATGAGCTTCTTTTTACCTTCAAAAACTTGGCATTTATGGCATGAGGTGACTTTTTGGTGTACATCAATGAACAATGTGAGCCAGTAAAAAGCGTCTCTGAGAATCTTGTTAGTCATAGTCTTCCAACTTAGATGCCCACCACAGTCTCCTGCATGGGAATCCTACAGAACCTTGTCAACTTCGTCTTTTAACAAGAAATTAAGCAAGATACCTCCAGGATATTTCCAATAAAGGTTACCTTCTAGAATACAAAATTTCAATGCTTTCAGTTTCAAAAACCTAGATTTAGTTTTAGTTAGACAAGGGGGAGATTGTGAATTATGCAGGACAAATATGAGGTCTGCGTACCATGGCGAGTTTAGGAATACCTCTTTCATGTTTGGAGTCGCCTGCTCTCCCTGCTCATATACTGCAACCAAGAAATTAATATCTAAAGCATGGAAATTGGATTCAGCCCTCAACTTTGCTAGACCCTGACCTTTGATTAGTTTAGTAGGTTTAATCTCTATATCATATTCTATAATAACAACAATCCACTTTCCTCTCCTACCATCTGGATTATCCTTAGTCAGGATATCCTTTACCACTGCATTTGGAACATAAGCAATTGTGTGGGAATGGAGAATATAGACTCTAAAATCCTTTATGGCTTTCACTAGAGAAAAATCTTGTTTCTCCATTATATTATAATTCAACACAACATCTCTCAAAGATTTTCAGAAAAAGGCTATGGGTTGTTCATACCCTTCGCTGTTTTTCTGCAATAGTAGTGTTGCAATGGTGTGTTTAGATGCAAAAGAGAAAAGGTAAAAGTCTTTGGTGTAGTCTAGACTGATCAAAGTTGGAGCTTGTGTGAGTGAATGCTTTACTTGCTCAAATGACTATTTGGATTCAGTGTTCCATATTATTTTGGTGTCTTTTTTCAACATATTTGTGATATTCCTAAGAAGTTCGGCCAAGTTGGGTATGAATCTTCTTAGGAAATTTATTTTTCCAATGAATGATTGTAACTCTTTGATGTTACTAGGGTGTTCCACTTTCTGGATGGCTTCTATTCTGCTGGGGTCTATTTTAATTCTATCATTAGAGATTATGTGTCCCAACAACTTGCCTTCCTCTAAACCGAAAAGGGTCTTTTTGGGATTCAATGAAATCCCAAACTTTCTGCACTTCTCAAACACTCGTCTGAGATGCTGTAAATGTTCATCGTCAAATTTGGAGTAGACAGTCACGTCATCCAGATATATGACTATAAATCTTCCAAGATCGTCAACAAAAGCTATATCCATTGCTCTTTGGAAAGTGGCACCAACGTTCATCAGACCAAAGGGAATTTTCACATACATGAAAGTTCCCTAGGGTGTGGTGAATGTTGTTTTCTCCTAGTCATTTGGGTGGACAAGGACTTGGTTATAACCCGAGAAACCGTCTAGTAAGGAGATCCTACTGGCCCTAAATACCTTTTGTAAGATGTGGTCCGTTTTAGGCAAAGGGTAATTGTCTTTGAGGGAAACCTTGTTCAGGTGTCTAAAATCAATGCAAAGCCTGATTTCGCCAGTTTTCTTCCTGGTAGGAACCATATTAGAAACCCATTTGGAAAATCTCAAGGGGACTATAATTTTGGCATCATACATTTTTTTGATTTCCTTTTCTGTCAGGGGAAGCAACTTGGGATTGATTCTCCTAAGTTTCTGCCTGAAAGGTTTGTGTTCTTCTTTTATTGGGATCCGATGCTGTATGATAATTGTGTCATAAGATTTTAAGTCCTCATAACCCCAAGCAAACACACCTACATATTCCTTAAACAATTCAATGTATTTGCGTTTTTGCTCAGGGGGTAGAGATTTGGAAAGTTTTATCATCTTGGGTTTTTCCTTTGTTCCTATCTTACACTCTTCGACCTCTTTACCACTAGCTTCAATTTTTGGTTTTTTTGCTACATCGTTAAAATCAAACAAGTCTTCTAGTGGAACTAAACCTCTAGGTAACACATTGTTTTTAAAATGTAAAATACCAGAATCTACCTCTTTTTCATTCAATTCACCCGAGTCTACTTTATTTACACTACCATTTTCAAAAACAGATTTATTTACATTATCATCATCATTCTCTAAGTCTATATTTGTACATTCGAATTCATTCTTACACTGTAGGAAGTCTTCAATTTGATCCTCATTCCCAAATACCTGCGAGTATCTGATGTTGTCTGGAACAATTGGTCTTCACTTCACCTCTACTTTGTATTGGTGAGTGGGACGGAAAGGTATTTTTCATGTAGCTGCTGACGTAGCCAACCCGTCTGCTAGTATGTTTTGTCCCCTGGGCATTACCGGCAAGTCGATTTTTATAAAAAATTGGAGGGAATCCAAAGTGACATTACTGTAAGCTTTAAGTCTGGGATGTTTAGCTGCATACTCACCTTTAATTTTCTTAATAATCAGTTTAGAGTCACCCCTTACCATAATCTGTTTGGCAGCAACCTTCTTCAGTAGTTTCAGGCAGAGCATCAAAGCTTCGTACTCAGCTATGTTGTTAGTGCATTGAAAATTTAGTTTATAAGAGTGGCTCTCTGAATACCTCGATTTGTGATTATGCAACCAAACTCCAACTCCAACTCCCTCCTTGCTCACAGATCCATCAAAATCCATGCTCCAAAAATCTGCTGGCAGGTCCTCACTTTCTGCAGTTGCAGTATTTCTTACCTCAACGATTGTTTTATCTTCTTTCGGATCAGGTGTATCATCTTCCAGCTGAGAAATTTGTCCTTCCAAGTCACCATCATTGTACAGAATGAAAGAATCCGGATCAGAGTGTGCAAAGTATAGTGGGTAGTTGTGTGGCTTTTCCTGACTGTTGACCATATACTTCATCAGAGTCTCTCTGTGCAGTCTTCTCTGTTGTCCAAATACCAGGATGGTGGCATAAGACATATCTAGCTGCAAGGTGCCTTTCAGCTTAGCTCCCCAAGATCTTGATATCAACGTACCGTATTTAGGAGGAATGTCTGCAACCACGATATCCATCACCATACTTTTCATTGGGATTTGAGTGATCTAAAAATGAAGAAGACTTGTATTCTTGAAAATATTTGCAAGTTTTAATTCATGTATTCAAATGAAAATGGATCAATTTTGCAAACACAACTTTTATGGAAATTACACATTTAAGATGCATATAAATAGTAGCAAATAACAGAGAACATAAAACACATAACACAACAAATGATAAAGGAGTTCACCCCTCTCTTGGGCTACATCTCCTGGTCCAGCTTCCAATGGATCTTTTGTATTATTTTCTCAAAGTTCTCAAATATGTGCTTTACAATGCTCAAAATGCCAAATAGATGGCTCCAATGGCTTCAGAACGTCCAAAAACCCCTAACTGGGCTTTTTCGGCACCTCATTTGGCCAAAAATTGAAGAAGATAGGCTTCCTGGAAGTTCCCCTTCAAACTTGCTATTTCTGGATCGCCAAAATGCACCCTTGCTTCCTCAACCTAGCCCCCACGTGCATTTATGTGTTAAAACTCAGCACCGGGTGCAACCGTACAAATGGTGTGAACTGTAGGATGGTTATGCGCTTGCCCTTAATCGCCAAGGCTCGTGGGCACATGGGCCACCACATGACCGCGTGCAAATACAAACAGGGGTTAAGTTTTAAACCATATATATATAACTGCAGGGTTTAAATGCACATGCACACAACAATGGTCACATGACATATATATATATATATATATATATAACCGCGGGGTTTAAATGCGCGCACACAACAATGGTCATATGACATATATATATAACCGCGGGCTAGGGCTTAGCCCTGACCCGGACCGTGCCCCATTTCAAATTATTTCAAATTCAAATAATTTAAAACTCATATATATGTTAAGAACTACATGTGGGTGCACCAGTTGGGCGGCCCTTCCCAAGGCTTTACCCCTGCCCAAAGGTCGCAGGGTCGAATTTGGCCAACAACATAAATTTTAAACCACTATCTAGGTGACACGTGGCAACCATTGATTGGGCCACGTGTCGCCATCCCATTCATCGCAAACAAACCACATCATACGCCAACTGTCCACACGATTTCTTGCCACATGTTGTATGACCCTGCCACGTGTTGTACGTCTCTGCCACGTCAGCATCCATACAGACTGTACAATCAACACATTTTTTTTTACCTGCTTGTCGATTTGAACGGAACACGATATCTCTCTCATCCGACGTCCGTTTGAACCCAAATGAGTTGCATTGGGTTCGTGATGATGAGACCTACACTCCTGTTCAATTTGAAGCAATTCCGAGCACTTTGAATTTTGAGCAAAATTTGATCCCCTAGATCACACCTCCCCATTGGAAAGATTTTGGACCTCCAAAAGACTATTTTCAGTCTATCTGAAGATGAGGGTATAGTTCCCTCACCTTTCCAACCTCAATCTACTTGGCTTTTCTTGGCTTTTTGCATTTAAGACCAACTCGAAGATATTCCACATTTCCTCATTTTGAAGTTCTCATTCTCCTGTCAAGGATGGTGTCTTCATGCAGTTTTGTAAGATATTTTGGGGAGAAATCATCTATAGAAGGAATTTGAACATTCTCTCCTTGATCATCAATCAAAGGAGGCTCATACAATTTCAAATTCTCAACATTAACAACTGCATACATTTGCATATAAGGAGGCAAATCTAAACGGAAGGCATTGTTACCAATCTTGTCAAGAATCTTGAAAGGACCATATCGAATTGGTTTCAGTTTTTTACCTTCTCCTTTAAGCCTCTCCTTACTAATGTAAAGCCAAACTTCATCTCCAACTTGGAAACTATGATCAACATGATGCTTGTCATGTCTTGTCTTGTACTTGGCTTGACTCTTTTCCAACTGCTCTTGAACCATTTGATGTATCGACTGAATTTGATCAATGAACTTTTCTACCCTATCAATGTCATATTGACCATGAATAGCAATATCCTTCCCAAAGATAAAATCTAAAGGAGATTTGGTCAAATAGCCAAAACATGCTTCAAATGGCGATTTTTGAGTTGAAGAGTGCTTAGCTCGATTGTAAGCATGTTGAATGTAGTATAAATGCTCATCCCAAAGTTTAGGATGCTTGCTGCAATAACCACGAAGAAGATGCACCACTGTTCTATTTACCACTTCTGTCTGACCATCGGTTTGCGGATGAAAAGTTGTGCTCTTTTTCAGTTTGGTGTCCATGAGTGCCC
>ML778205.1:461753-483823 GCA_009831015.1 Picea engelmannii
ATATATATATATATATATATATATATATATATATATATAACCGCGGGCCAGGGCTTAGCTCCGACCCGGACTGTGCCCCATTTCAAATTATTTCAAATTCAAATAATTTAAAACTCATATATATGTTAAGAACTACATGTGGGCACGCCGGTTGGGCAGCCCTTCCCAAGGCTTTACCCCTGCCCGGAGGTCGTGGGGTCGAATCCGGCCAACATCATAAATTTTAAACCACTATCCAGGTGACACATGGCAACCATTGATTAGGCCACGTGTTTCCATCCCATTCGCCGCAAACAAGCCACATCATACGCCAACTGTCCACACGATTACCTGCCACATGTCGTACGGCTCTGCCACATCAGCATCCGTACGGACTGTACGGACTGTACAATCAACACATTTTTTTTGCCTATTTGTCGATTTGAACATAATACAATATCTCTCTCATCCGACGTCCGAACCCAAACAAGTTGCGTTGGGTTCATGACGATGAGGCCTATGCTCCCGTTCAATTAGAAGCAATTCCGAGCACTTTGAATTTTGAGCAAAATTTGATCCCTTGGCTCATTGAGCTAGGGTGATGCATAAATATTTAATTAGCCCTATACATTTGACCTTGCTAGAGTCAAAAGAATTCAAATCCTTATAGGGTCTGGTGACCTAAAGTCCCAACTTTTCCATCACAGCTTTGGGCATCAGGTTGTGAGAGGTGCCTGAATCCAGGATAATGTTGTGTAAGATCAATTCGTGGATATTCAGGCTGATGTAGAAAGGGGGAATGACGCCGTTATCGGTTTGACCATCAACTTCAGGGCCAAACATGAGCTCAGGTTGATCATCAGTAAGATTTATCATGTTCGAGTGATTGGCTGATCCAACATTCAAGGCCTTTGTACCTATCTCTGGTTCGATGCTTAATGCTTTAATCACCTACGACCTATAAGCGATCTTTCTCATAAGCTCAGAAAGGGGAATGAGAATATTCAATTTAGCTAGTTCCCCTTCAAGGTTGAAAATAGTGGAAGATTTGCTTAGGCTCTACACTTCTAGTTTATCCATCGGAGTCCTCTGGGTAGAAGTACTTGGATGACTAGTCGATGAAACCTTAGTTTGATTTGATCTTTGTAAAATTTTGGGGTTTCTTTCTACAGGAGATTCGACATTATTCCTCTCAGGGACTTTCTTGGGAAAATTTTTCGAGGTTTTCTTGGTCTCGACTATTCTCTTCATTTCGATAGCCTTCTTTGTTTTAGTAGCCTTATTTGGAGGATTGTCATTTGTCCTATTGCTTCTCAAGTTATACTTCCTGTGTACCTCCATTATAGCATTTTCAAAGGCCTGCTGTTCTGTTTCCTCTACTTCCTCATTTACCTATGTTTGTGAAAGGCGAAAGAGCTCTTGCTCTTCCTGAGTGAGAAAAATGGATTCATCATCGTGGACGCCCATGAGGTTTATATGAGTGTTTGCCAATTCTTTGATTATCCCATCACCTTCATCGGTGTAATTTTCCTGAAGGGGTGGCCTGATTTACTGATCAGGCCCCCTCTATTCTCTTTGATCTCTAGGATCTCTCTGCCTAATCTGGGTGGGATTTCTTCTGAAGTTCAAATTATGAATCTGAGGAGCAGCTTGGTTTTCCCTGGGTGGATTTCTGTCGGCTATAGTAAGTCTCTCCATTATTCTCTCCATAGCTCTGGCTAGAGAATCTATTTTAGCATCTGGAGAGGAAGTGGAAGGCTCTTCTTTAATCGTGACCCTTCTTTCTATTCTCTGCCTGGCTCTTCTAGCTAAACGATTTGCTTCCATGCTTACGACACTTTTCTGCATGTCTTCTAGAGTAGAAAGATTTATTTCCCTTAGCTGATGTGACATATCAATGTCAAATCCATCGGGGAATTTTATTAATGCCAAACCTTGAGGTGGTTTGATATCAGCTGGAATTGCATTGTAAATATTGTTGAAATGAGTGCAGTAATCCTGCATTGTCTCTCCTTGGTTCATTATGATATTCTCATATTCTGACAGGATGTGGAGAATATTTTTCTTTACCTCCCATCTGTCGAGAAAACTCCATTGGAAAGCAGGAAGGTCCACTACTGTAGCAGGACGTAAAGATTTGAACCATTTTTTGACATCCCCGGTCAGACTCTGTGAAAAAAGTCTCATCTGGACGTCTGCCTCATCAACTTCCCGCAAATCAAAATAATAATTCATCTTATCAACATGTTGCTGTGCATTCAGAGGACCAGTACCATGAAACTGAGGAAGTCTGGTTTGATATTCCTGAGGCATGTCATGTAAAGGAGCGGCCAACAATAATGGAGCATATCTTGCTGCCATGATTGGTGGAGGAGGTTGAAAAAAAACTTTTGTGATTGGAGGGGAAGTCACATACGAAGCAGAAGAGGTGGGACTGGGGGATGTAGAGTTAATTATTTGATGTTTGATGGAGGCAGCTGCAATAGTCAGGGCAAAAAGTTCTACAGACTATTGAAAATGAGCTTGGTATTGTTATCTCTCAAAATAAAACCGTCCTTTTAGTCGAGTTTTGTGGTGGATAGCATGGCTATCGGTTTGCCTCAATTCATTTTTGAGTCTTTATAGTTGCAAAACTTAGGTTTGGTTTTTGTCTTAGAAAATAATATGATCCATAAAGGCTTCTTTTCAAAATTTGCATAATTCACTTTCAACAGCTAACGTGTGTCCAAAAGTTGAGTGTTAGCTGTGGAAAGTGGCGACTTTCAGCAGCTAAGGAGCGCTTCTCATAAGTTTGTGCGCTGTTGAAAGTGGTGAATTTCAAAAGGTCCAACAATCAGTTTCACGGGTCGTGCGCTATTGAAAGTGCATGCTTTCCGCAGCTGTGGAGCGGTCTTTACAAAGTTGTGCGCTGTTGAAAGTGAAAACTTTCCATAGCTAAGGAGCAGTTGTTAAAAGGTCACGCGTTGAGGAAAGTGAAGGCTTTTAACAACAAAAAGGGGTTCTCCACAGGATCATGCGCTGAGGAAAGTGAAGACTTTCCACAGCTATGGAATGGTTTTTACAAAGTTGTGCGCTGTTGAAAGTGAAAACTTTCCACAGCTACAGAGCAGTTCATAGAAGGTGGCGCGCTGAGGAAAGTGAAATCTTTCAACATCTAAGGAGCAGTTCATGCAGGATCATGCGCTGGTGAAAGTGGTAAGTTTCTACAGCTGAGGGGCGTTTTCCACGAGCCATTGGTTGGAGAAAGCGGGAATCACGTGTGCTCATACATGTTTCAAAATCAAATCAACATGCGATCAGAAAGACGCGCTGGTGGAAGTGGGTAATCATTTCAACTCGAGTTTCACGCCCCAGTCAGATTACATCTCGGATCCGGCTTAGAAACTCACGCTCCAAAATCATGGCATCAGGGATGGCAAGTTCGGATTTAGTGGCTCAGGTTTAGAGGCTGTACTCCCGAGCTGACAACATCAAATCAAATCTTTGGTTCCATATCAGACATTGTTCACAAAGAACCGTTTGGGGTTTTGAATTGCAAATGGAAAGAATGATTCTTAAACTTGCAGGGCACTTTTCAATCCCTTCCTGAGATCCAAATGAAGATCTGAAAACACTATTGGAAAGCTTAGATTCTCTAGATGTCAATAGACTATTCATACATGAAAAACAAATTTTCTATAACCTAGAAATTTGATTTTTAAAAATCTGCCCGCTTTCAATAGCTAACTCGCCGAAAATTTTGCCAGTTAGCTGTGGAAAGTGCCGCCTTTCCACAACTAAGGAGCGTTTTTCACGGGCTATGCATTGTGGAAAGCCTGTCACGGCCAGAATGTTATGATTTTCGCCCAGATCATAATTTTTTGCGTGAGAATGAATTGAAACCTCTTCTAAGGCTTGATTAATGAATTATCAAATCTATTTAATCAGCCACTTTTGGAAAATGAAGAGAAGAAAAGGTGTACAAATGTCATTTACCATCTTTAAAAGAGGCAAAATTTCAGGGTTTTGGGAGCCACATCACATAATTTGAATTTCAGAGAGCCTTGGGAGGCTGAGCTACACATCATCAGATTTCAACCATATTTTGAGGGCCAACAGATAAAGATTTACTTTATTTGAGGATCTATTCCTATTATTTGTTTACTATTTCTAGAAATTCAGATCCATAGTTTTAGGATCTGATAACTGAATGGTTAAGCTATAAAACTACAACAGGGAGATGAATGAAGGGTTCGATTTTGTTTTCTACAGGCTGCTACTGTAAGAAAAGACTTATTCTTGTTATATGAAATATTTCAAGCTTCTTTCAGTTGTGTTGTCAGAATTCTCTTTTCTGTCTCTGATATCTTATGAGTGAATGTTCTTTGTTGATGCTCATTCAATCTGTATATGACTGTCATCTCATTTATTGATTGATTAAGTTGATAATCATAAGATACTTCTTTAGTTATTAAACCCATTGTGCTTGTTTTATATGAGTATAATCTGGTTCAATAGCTAGTTTCTCTTCCATTTAATCAAACCTTGTCTGATTGCATGACTAGAAGGCCTTGTGAGATTTTATATTTCTAGACAGTCTTGAACACACAGTCCATACCCTAGATATTCATCTTGATCCAAAAACCACATTAATTATTAAGAAAATATTTCCCAAAAAGAGTTAGTTACCAGGAATCTCCGACTTACAGCCTAGAAGAGTTTCCTGGAGTGATAACAGGTACAACGCTTGATCAAGATTTTCTACTATTTCTTCTAAGTTGTTGAATTCTTGGAGGAAGCGTTGATCAAATTCTGTTCTGGGAGAAAGTATCTCATGGGTTCTAGGTTGCAGGATGGTTTGATCTAGGATTGTCTCACTTACAAAGCTGTTGGATTCGGTCCTAAAAAGGCTTTGTTCAAAGGATATGCAAAACTTGATATCCTGGATGGAAACTAGCTTCTTTGGGAGAGAATTAGACCTATGAAGAGGGTTGTGACTCCTAGAACCTTCTACAATATTTTTCTTTCTGATTAACTTGTCTGGATTGTCTACTGCTGTTCCAGGTTCTGGATCGGGGTGAGACCCAGTGTAAACTTTTTTAGGAGGAACAATTTTTAATTTTTAAGAAATCTTTAAACTAATATATACAAACTTTAACAACCTCTGAACATTATCTCTTTATAAGTTTAGATTTTATGATTCGTTCATAAATACGTTTTCTTTATCTAGGGAAAATAAATCGTAGGATGGAAAGTTTGTTCAGTTCCTTAGTATGGTCGCCACTATGTATCACTCTGTAAATTGCCATAGGTTGTTGGGAGGTAGAAGAAATTTATCAAAGATAACTTTATCCAACCACTTCGAAATTGGGATCTAGCCCTGCCAGTTTCAGAGAGGGATCTCTCTGTAAGATTTAACTATGTTTCAGGTTTCAGATATTAAGATAGTTAAATAAATAAGATTGTGTTGTTTGTTTTATAAAATGGATGGAATATTGCTTATGCATCCATTGGGATATGGGGTCTATTTTATAAAGTTTGAGACCAAAGAACATATTTGATAAGGTCTTTTCATAGGGAAGGATAATGCAATTGTTGGATCCTTTAGAGTTAAAATGATGGATAGTAGAAAAGATGAGATAATCAGTTAAAATAAAGAAGCATTTAAGAATTTCTTTATCAGAACATCAAAAGACAAACACTTAGATCTTTAAAAGCCAGAAACAGAGTATACGAAGATAAATTCTACAACTTTAAATCCTTTTAAATGATCAGATATAGAAAACAAAAATGATTATGAAGACAAAAAAACCATTCAATGAAGAGGAGTAAACATCACCAACAATTAACACGCAAGAATTCTGTGAAACGTCCTTTTTATTACTGGTAGATCTCTTGAGAAAGATTACAGTGATTACAACTTACTTGGGCGTAAAGATCAACCCTCAATACTTCGAAGTTTGAAGTATTTATAAGAAATATTACAAACAATCCTGTCATTAATGATCAGGACGTGGTGGAGTCTAACTCTAACTAACTGGATAACAAAATACAAAAATATAGGAACTGCTAATGATCTGTTGGATTTTCCATGCTGATTTTGGGGAAGGTTGTTGGCGAGTCATCAACTTGACCTTGACTGCTCCGCATGCTGACTTGGATTGTACACCTCATCTCTTACTCGATCAAAGTGCATAGATCCTCCCATCTCTTTTTTCTGGAAATGGTGACTTTTAGTAACCTTCCGTAGACTTCATCCAACTCAGTATATTTGGCTAAAGTTGGCTTGGTGATGAAAATATACTTGATTTCATGCTGAATATTGAGGTCCATCCGCAGAGTCTCTAAAAATGTCTTGCTTGTTATGCTACCCTGTATTCCTAAAAACTTAGAGCTATCCTTTTCCACCATGGAGATCTTTTGCTTGTAGTCAGAGAAAGTCATTAGCTTGTCATTTAAAACCAGTAAGATGGGAAGACCTTTCTTTTGCAAAGAATAAATCTTGCTGAAGAATCTCTAAACTCCGATATCCATGTTTTGGGTTCTCTCCTCCAACTGTAACATTAGTCCTCTCTTGGTCAGGACTTTCTTAACCTCGAGGATAGTCTCCATCCTATCCTCAATTTCCAAACTTTCCAGCTCATCCTTAGTCTTCGAATTTAGAAACCTGATGATTTCATTTGTCTCTGTGGGAATTTCTCCCAGCTCTCCCTTTGTTCGGTCAATAGCATGCTTGCTCCTCAACACTAATTCATGCTGCTCAAACATGATCTGCACAAGTGGCCAAATTTCCTCCATGGATTTTGAGATATTCATCCAAATGTTCTCTTTAGCTTATGCTAGTGTTTTTCCCACAACTGCTTTCTTTTGCAGCTACTGTATTTCCTGCTTAAGTTTTTCTGATTTGTGCCTCTCAGTATTGTAACTTGCCTGGAAGGAGGATTTAAGTTTCTGGAGATTCTCTATTTTGTGATACAATGGTGAATGTTCTCCCTCTACTACTATAGTAGAATGAGTCTCTTCTCCCCTAGATCTGTCAGGGGTATGATTGATCTTGGGATTTTTCCTGTAAACCCGAAAATCCTCTATTGAGACTTCAATGACTGACGGGGAGATTTCCTTTCTAGGCCTCTTCTCTCCTGTTACTTGTGGAGTAATGGTTTGTGAAACATTGGTTGAAGGAGGCTATTGTTCTGAGTCTTCCAAAGTGTTCATTTCCCACTCTGTCTGATTCATGAACTTCTCAATTTCGGGTTTGGGAACATGAGCATATGGGGAGATTTTATTTTTTAGCCTAGTTTCTGATATAATGCTGCAAGGATCATAGTGCCATGGGAAACTGATGCTGAACTTCATCTCCTTCAAAATTTTATCGGCCATTTCCCCTGCAGCTCGGCTGTTACAGATGAAAGGTCCTATCTGTCCCTTGATCCTCAATTGTTGTTTCTTCTTAAAGGGCACAAAATGAATATAATCTAAGTTAATCATTTATCTAATATATTCCAGGGCAAATATACGCACGGGCAAATATATACACAATTTGTACAGAGCCAGCTCGCATCCATAGATTCTAATTTCTGTGTAGTTTTGGTACAGGTACCAGTCTATGGTCTTGGCGAGGTTTGAGTGGTGAAAAATTCATTGGATTTCTTCGTTTATCCTCGGTTCTCGTTGGCCGTTGAGCATATACCTACCACTGGATGGTAGAACTAATCTATGAACTGATTGAAGGTGAAATTTGGTGAGTTCCTTCTCAACAGTGACGTCTAGGATGTGAATGGCTGTGGTTTTCCATTATGATCTAGCTTCTACATGGAAAACAAGAATTTGTCTGTCTGGAAAAATATGAACCAGTATGCCAGTATTGAAGAATACCAGAGCATGCCTTCTGTGGGAAATTTGAACAGTTGCTCGTGAATATTCTCAGCCAGAAAGCTGCTGTAGTTGAACTGCACTGTGGATCTTTCCTCGGTAGAGACAATAGACAGATAACCCAATATTGTCTCATCTACCCACTCGTTCGAGTAGTATCCAAGTAGGCTACAAAGGGAGGAAATATTTTGATTTCATTTTACTGAGAAAATCGATGATTGATACGGGGGATTTGCTTTGGGTAATGGGGCACTCTCCAGGAGGAAAAGTTCAAAAATCTACGCTTTTTGGGGAAACGACAATTTTTGATACATTTCGGTTAGGATCTCAATGGTAAAAGGAGAGAAGGATTTGGCTCTGGTTATTTGCAACATCTGGTCAATGGCTTCGGGTGTGATAGTGAACATGGTCTCTCCGGAGGATGAAACAATAGCTCTCTGATCAGGAAGATAGTGCGCCTGGCACTTGAGGGTGAACTCGTGGAAATGATGAATTTGGGGAAATAGATATAGTGGGAGATTGGACTCCCAAAGTCCAATATCATCACTCTGGTCTAAGAAAGTGTCTCTGAACCATGAGTGCAACTCAACAAAATAAAATTCACATTTGGGATCAGAAATGAGGTAATCTTTGTTAGCCAGAGGGACCTGGTCGATGTCGACTAGAGGCGGGAGGAAAGGATTTTCATCAATTTTCAATTGTTTGGACTTTGGCGCCATCACTTCAACCGATGCCTGTGAAATTTGAACAGGGGATGACACTAACTATAGATTTCAGGAATTAATGGAGTTTGTGGAAGGAAAAAACGCAGGGAATAATGATTTCAGAGGTGTAGTGTGAAAGATGGAAGAATGGTGAAAAAGAACGGGATTATCTGGGAAAACGAGTATCCGTTGGAGGTGCGAGGAACAGGTCAGCATGCTAATAGATATGTTAGCCCGTATTAATTAGCCAATGAATAACTCGGGTATGAGGTGGACATTAAATGATGGGTGACAGGTGAGCGAGGATGATGTGGAAAGCAATGGTTGGATGCTAGGTGAAGGAGATCTGACATGCGATGGGTGAGTGGAGGGGAATATGATAGCGATATAATGAGACATGACTTGTGGGGGGTGGTAGTGAAGTGTGACAACAGGGGATGACAGTGGTAGTGGAATGTGATGTCATGAGACACTGATGGTATGAGAAGCTGGTATGGTGGTTTACTCGGAGGGGGGAGGGAGTAGGTGGTAACCAGTTTGGAGCAAGGGGGGTCTGAGTTAACAGAATGGTGACACGTTAGGATGGGGCCCACCAGGAAATACCACCAACTCGGACCCCCCCCCACCATTAAAGGTAGAATGGTCGGGGGGGTCTGATATTACTTGTCGGTCGTTGATTTGAGCGCCATTTTATCAGCCGTAGATCTCGACGCACTCTTTAATCATGGGGCATGAATCATATTGCATTGCAAAAACTTAGGATAGCGTGGATTTGTGGGTTTTTTGCGCTATTTTTCTTTCATTCTGCCACCAAGGGGTTAGAACACAACCTTCTAACATCAAAATAATGAATCTCATCCAATATCATGCTTTTTTTTATTGAAGGAAAGCCAACTAACCTATGTTCTAACCTATTTACCTAACACATTTAACCCATATTAGATTTTCGGGTTAAAAATTACTCTATCCTGGGGCTATTTTATCAAGTTTAAACAGTTTGATCAAATTTATTCACTAACTAACCTATCTACTTGGCTAAGATTAAACAATTTAGCCAAGATTTATTCACTAATCCTATCATCATAAATTCAAAAAGACTTGACCATGGTTAAACTGTATGGATCAAGTCATTATTATTGCATGGGGACTTATCCATTTTTCTTTTATGCCCTCTTTTATTATTTTTCTTTTCTTTCTTTTTTCTTTTCTTTTGACAATAATTTTCCAAATGAAATATTGTTTACAACCAAATTACATCAAGAGTAAAAATTTCCAGTCACCAATTGATCATATGAAACATAGGGTTATAACACTTCTCATGCCTCATAACTATTTGGAGTGGAAGCCAAAGATTCTATTTCTTCTTAGAAGTAGAGGCTTATACCAAGTAGAGCCTAATTCTACCAATGAGAAAAATGACTTTCTCAATAGACAAGATATGGCCATAGGATTTATCTGCTTGTCTATTTCTCCATAAATTCTCCACCAAGTATGTGATGTCACACAAGAATTCACTATAAATGAATTATGGACCAGATTGGAGGTTCTATTTGGGAATAAAGAAGATTGTGAAGATTTCATGCAAGGGATTGGAAATATAGAGCCAGAAGAGAAACCGTCAGAAGATCAAGCCTCTTATTTTGAAGAGTCTTCTACACAAGTATTTGCACAAATTTGTATCCCACTAATTGAAAATTATGTCTACTCCATTTCATATTTTTTTTATGAATTTCATGTGGAAGATATATGGCATGCATCTCAGGGGTCACATGCAAACACTTTTCCATGTGCAATGGATGCATCTCAGGAGACAAAAAGGGAGCCGTGCAAATAAGACTCCATTATGATATTTTCTGAGAAAATTTTTCAGAAACAAATTGGATATTTGAATTCCTCTCGGGAAAATATCCAATTTCAAAAAACAAATCGTCCGAAACGGAGTCTGGGAGGTGAAGTTATGTTCGTTTTAAAATCAACAAAATTTCAGCATTTTTTCGGAAACGACCGCATAGTTTTCAAAGTTTTATCCAAACTTTATTTGGATATTATTCATTACAAGAAGAGAAAGTGGATATGTGTGGACATATCAATGATGCATCTACTTCATCAGATCTGTGCAAACATCTACATCTTCACCAAAATCTTCAATGAGCACAAACTTGCAGAGTTGCAAGGTCTTCTTGGAGTGAAGGACATAGTTGCTTAGCAACTGCTTTTTGTTCCTTCTCTTTTTTATTTTATTTTTACATACATTGTACCTTGAGGGGGGGGGGTTTCCCATGAGGTTTTACCTCTTTCCTCACTTTACTTTCAGTGTGTCTTTTGTATTTGGGTACCTAACATGGCCTCGTTGCCGAGACCCATTCTTTATTTTCACCATAGTGATGTTCAGGGGGGGTGTTGGAGTTACTTCACACACACCTAGGATTTATTTTTCCTAAGTTTTTTCCTTGTTTATTATTCATAATTGTTCATTATCCAATCTTCTATATTTTAGGAGAGAATATTCCACCTGGAGAATATTCTCTTTTAGTTGACACTTCAATTTGACTAGTTGAGTTGAGTTTAGATGTTGCATTGGTTTTATCACCATGCAACATTGGGATCATCACCATGATAATTCGAAATTGCCTTGGGATCATCATGAAACTGACACATTAGCCTTGATTCCCTGAGTTAACTCCTCATTACTCTCTGTTCATTCAGTTAACTTAAGACTGGTTGACTAGTTAACTCAACTAGGTGGCAGTTCACTCCTGTAACTGCCTGAGAGACTAGACTAGGTGGCAGTTCACTCCCGTAACTACTGGTGTGTGTCCAGATCACTCTAGACCACCACTATGGCACATTAGTTACTCATGTATCCTATATCTATTGTAAATTATGCACTCTTTGAGTGTGAAATATGGTTAATGAGAATTCTTTCATTCTTTCTCTCCTTCTTCTTCTTTCTCCAATTCTCTCTGCAAATGTTTGTATTATTGTTTAGCTAGATCTATTTTGTGTAGGTTCAACACATTTACATGGATGAACCAAGAGAACATCACATACATTCAATGGGGAAACATCACATAATACCTCATCCTTGAAGGGTTGGATGTTGTATGACAATCGACACTGCTGGCTAACACGAAGGTCTCGTCCCTGGAGAAGCCACCCGATGTTGTATGGTTGTGGGTGCGGTGTTGTAAACAATCCCAACTATTTGATGACCTTTGCTAAGATGAGGTTATTCTAGCTTACACTATCAACAATAAAATGTAGTGGGGTCCCCTTCACCCACATCTGTGAATGAAAAAATAACTCCCTCTCTTCAAGATCTGTGGGTTCTTCTGGTTGAATTCTTACGGTCGAGACAATATCAGTGGGATCTGCATCAATGATCTGTCTTCTATCAGTGTTTTCTGAATCAGGGTTCAACTCCTTGTCTTTGATCTCAACTGTTTTGAGCGACATTCATCGGTGTTGTGCCAGGGGATTTTGTGGAAATCACACCATTTTCCGGTGTCTTTCTTCATCTTTATGTGACCCTTGTTTTCTTGTGGCTTGAATTGGTTTCCAGGAGACTATTTTTCAGGGCCGTATTTATCATACTTTTGTTGTTGTGGATTTGTAGACCCAAAATCCCACTTGTTCTGGTGCTTAAATTTGTGCTTGATTTTAACAACATATCGATAAAAAACACCGAGTGATGAGATGTCCAGAAAATACTTTTCATTTTGGATGTATCTGTGTAGAGCCCCAGGGTATTTTAGAACCAAATGTCGCTCAGATTCCTTGATACCCATCTTGGTTCACAAGGTATGGAATTTATTGGTGAACTCAGACACTGCTTGGCCCCTGTTTCAGGATAAATCCATGAGTGCGGACACAAATCAATCTCCCTAGATCCACCTGGATCTAGAACAAAACATGACAGAATAATACTCTTTCCCTAGATTTAGCCTATTGAATGAACTAAGAGGCAATGATCATGAACATACCTTATGCACGCTTCCTTGGGTCTTTGTTGTTCCAAGCTTCACTCCAATGCTCTTGTGTCGTTCAGATCACAACAGTACAAACCAATCGAAGTGAAGACAAATCAATATATTCAATAGCTAATCTATACATATGATCAAGGAATTATGTAATAAAGTGACATCAGCTTTATGGGAAAGGGACATATTACTGTATTAAATTGATAGAAAGTAAGACTTACAACCTGAGCCTTGATGTTTCAAACCTCCTTTCGATGGCTCCTAGCTCTGACAAACACATTTGCTCATGCATGAAGAAATCAACCACTTTTGATAACCTTGCTGGTGTCTCTAGCTGCTGTAGCATCAGTCCTTCATACAATCTTCCACTAATTCTCCAATCAATCTCTTGCTAGTTTGCTGCTAACCTTTTCCATGAGCATTCCCCTCAATATATAGGAGAGAATAGATTAGTTACTTGGATAGGAATGATCCCAAGATATCAGGAAAACCAGTACTTAGATAACCATTCAAATGCCAACTCATCTTTCTAGAAGATTCCCTTCTAGAAAGTTCAAGAATTTATCTTTTTCTTTCCTTTAGAAGATGTTCGCACCCTGATAGATAGGTACAATGCAAACCTCTCGCACCCCAGCTTAATGCAGCCTACGAGAATCATGTATTCTCGCAGGCAAATATATAGGTAGCCTGCGAACCTCCCTTAAAAATATGATTTCTGGAAGCAGACAAAGGTAACTTTTCTCAGGAAAGTGTTCTAGTGAAGAGCCTGATTTTTCCATCATCATTACTTCATCATGAGGACCAAAATTGTGGATAACAGAATGCCCCCCAAAGTCTGATATTGGAACTAGTGACAATCGATAGACTTTGTAAGCTGCATGTGTGTGTCAAGAACCAAGAGCACATCTAATTGGAAACCTGCAAACATCCAAACATCTGTAGAATATCATATATATCAATTCTGAGGTAGGCATTCCCATACTCAGATCATAGACTGATGACATCATAAACAAAGGTCATGGCCACCAATCATACACTGTGGATCCATGCCATCACAATATAGCATAGCCACCTGAATACACTGTGGATCTATGTGACAAAGTTTAAATCAAGACGACATAGCCACGAAACATACACAGTGGATCTATGTGTTGTCGCAAATTATACATACTCCATCGCAACTTGGATCACAAAGAGAATATTCAGGGTCTTCAATCGCGTCGCCCAAAGTACGAATCTAACCATGTGATTACATGTGTCGAAGTCGAAAATGGTAGAAACCACTTGATTACCAGCCATTGATGTAACCGTTAACAAGTGCAAGGGAAATCACTATTGATGTCAATGACTCCCAAGGTACTAAAGTACAATCCATCGACTGTGAATAAATGAGTTGATGTCGAACATCCGATGGAATCTTTCGATCAGGGGTCAATGATGTAAACCCACTGTCGAAAGCGAGGAAACTTGCCATTGAGGCATGCAAGCTCCAAGGTACTGAATAATTTCTAAGTCTTGATTCCAGATAATGTGCTGAAGTCGACGGAACAAAACTCGTCACAGGAGGGCCTTGATGTATCCCCCATCAATGACACAAAATGAGTAATAGAGTTTGAAGGTGAAACAGAGCATTTTTCAAATTGGACTGGACACAGGGAAGGCCAACACAGAGAGAATGGATAACTGCAGATGGCCGACTCAATAGAGGTTTCAGACAGACTTCTCTTGAACATATGAGTGACACGACCAATGATTTGACAGCATTGACACAAAGATGACACATGGAAAGACCTTGTTATCAAATCGAATGAGAGACAAATGGATTTTCCAAACCGGCTTTGAATGATGAATAGGGGGTGTCATGTTCAAGAGTGACACTTACTGCCAATCAATACAAAGATGAAACATATCCCTTTCCCAAATTTTCCCCCACCATTTCTGGCAAGTACCTCTTTATTTTTACGCAAGCTTGAAGAGGATCACATATGCTTGTTGATATAAGCTCATCCTTCGGACGAGTCCCTCAGAGTATTTTTAATGAACCCTAGGAAGGAGTGGTTCGGTCCCATCACGGGTCTGTCAATGTTTGTTTAATGAGTCCAGAGATAGTAAACTCGAAGGTTTTTCAAGATTATAGAGTTTGGAAAAACACTTAAAAGATAACTCTCTCAGTTCTTTTTTCGTACAGTAGTCCAACGAGACCGAAAAAGGGTTAAACTATCGCTCGAAGGACGCGTGCTTCAAATACTTTAGCGAGCGTGAAAATAGCAAGATCGCTCGGCAATCTTTTCATGTTTAGAGAGTCCGAAAAGAGATTAAAGAGAACTCCAGGGGGTTCTTTTTTCGTATAACCACAACAAGTCTGAAAAAGTGATAAAACGACGCTCGATCACGTTCTTATGTTTTTTACAAGCGCAAGAACGGACAAAAGGCGCTCGAGGTTTTATGTAAAAACCATAAAAAACAATCAAAATCACACCATACCAGGGAAAACTCTATCCATAATCATCCATGTTTTGCACCTGCAAGTCATTTCACTCATTTCACATCAGTGATTAGGTTTAAATAATAAATAAACATAAAAAACCCAAATTTGATATAGTAAAAAGTAATTAAAATGAGTAAATAACTAAATTTACCATATCATTTCACATTTTTATCATTGAGTTCCAAAAACCCTCATTTTACCCTCTGCATTTGGTGTCGATTTCCTGGAGCTACGAGTGATCATTTGACGAGCCATCAACAACATCTTGGTAAGTTCTTCATTTTTGATCTTTTCATGGTTTAAAATTACGATTTCATTGGTTAAAAATCTTGTTTTAAGTTATTTTTTGAACCATATATGTGTGGAGACATTCTCGCAGGTGACCCATACGGGACCTGCGAGAATGACTCGTTCTCGCAGGTGGGCCTTAAGCCGTCTGCGAGAAGTTCGCACTGCACATAATATGGCACCTGCGAGCAGCGCAGAACTCAAATTTTTTTGAAAAGTTTAGCCAATAGAAAAAATTCATTTCATGAATAAGATCATTAATCATGTTTGTATATTTCTTATGCAGGTAAATAGCCACAAACATGGTGCTTTAGTGGCGAGAACGAGAACATGAGGAGGATAACACAAATGCTGAGAATCACCCTCCCACTATAGCTGCATTAAGAGATTGTGGTCTCTTAAAATACTTCCGTATCCCGGGCATGAGAGCCCAAGTCCGATTATTGGAGTATCTAGTCCGAATGTGGGATCCGGACCAGCAAGTTTTCATTGTAGGAGCTCACACATTAGCTATTGACATCGAGGACATATATTTCTTGACCGGATTATCCAGGCGTGGGTCTTATGTCAGTCTGACCGGCAACAGAGCAGGCGGATTAAAAATGAGTGAATATTGCAACCAATACTGCGTACCTGAGGCCGAAAGAAAGAAAGGGAAAGTGGCAATCTGGGGAGTAACCGACTTGACTCTTTGCACTATTCTCTTCAAGATTGCTCAAATGGCTGGAAGTGTCGCTCCCCATATGGCATTGTAGAGCTATTTCCAGTACGCCATCGAGTGTACTGAGACCCGAGTATTTAACTGGGCTGATGCAGTATTGCGCAGTATCAAAAGACAACTGACCAAGTGCAGGTGGAGAGAACTGAAACAATTTGGATATGGATCTTTGTTAGTGTCCTTCTTCCTAGAGAGGGTCCCTGTATTTCATCTATAGGCTGAGTGGGACTTTCCGGGTCCTAGGGATCCGAGGATGTTACGATGGTGTCGGCTCATGGCCCGACATGTGGCAGGACCAATCGTCAAATATGACGATATTTTGTTTGACTGGTTGCAGAACCAGATGCTGATGGTCGATGATTACACATATGCCGGGTTGGATTTCCAAGGAGATCCAGATCTAGCACTACCTGAGGATGCTCAGTGGGGAGACCTCGGTAAGAAGTACACAAATTTTCTCTTTTTAAATGTTTTTGAATTTTTAACATATTTAAATGTTTTTGTTTTATAGATTTATCCGAAGACTAACACCAAATGTTTGTTGATAACACAGATGTTGGATCATATAGACCTACTGACAGTTCTCCTATTCAGTGACGAGGAGAAGCTGCAGCACTAGTACCACAGTATGCCGAAGATTACCAGGTCGTGGAGCAGAATTTAGAGAGTCTGACAGCAGACATTCCAGATATGACTCTGGAAGAGATTCCACGACGCGATCAGCGTCACACTATAGGGGTTTCCGCAGCTATGGGTCGACTGCTCCGCAGGGTAGCTAGGGCAGTTGTGTGTTACCATGAAAGTCATCCGTGACGTCACTATGTAGAAGCTATAAGCTTCAATTTTTGATATTTTGGTCTTCGGACAAACATTTTGTAAAAACAAACTCTTTTGATCATTATATATATACAAACAGCTTCTACCAGTTTACTTTACATTGTGTGAATTGTAATGTATTTGATTTATAAATGATTTAAATGTCTATCCAATACATAATTAGCTAAAGCATCTGTTAATGTATTAAGACATCTAGGAATATGCTAATATTCAATGTGATCAAAATACCGTTCCAAGAGGCGAATCTACAAATATACCCTTAATAAAGTAGGACTTCGAATAGAGTAGACATTACTTAGCTGTAGTACTACAAGCTGTGAGTCAAGTCGCACAACCAAATGATGAATTCCGAGAGAGATAGCATCAACCAATAATTCAATAACGACGCTATACTCTACGATGTTGTTGGTTGCTCGGCCAAGACATACACCTCGTAAAGATATAAGCTCATTTGTTGGGGCCTAGATTGCCCATGCAGCTGAAGCTATGTTTTGAGTACTACGACTAGCACCATCAGCGAAGCCAATATAAGGTAGTGAATACTCCGACATCTGGCAATCAAACACAACGTCACATAAGGGCAGAGACCAGATAACGTCAAAAGCAAACTAAAGTAACACACACACAATATGATACATAAAATATAAGTACTTGTGCACAAATGACTTATGCATAGTACTTCTTCAAGTATAACCCATTTCTGGGTTCACTCAAAGGTATACCATCGTAATCAACTAGCTCATACGCTCCTTTTTCCAAAACTTTGCGAATAATGTAAGGACCACGCCACATTGGTTCGAATTCCCCAGCGGAGTCGCCAATTTTGTTTCAAGATAAATCCATGAGTGCGGACACAAACCGATCTCCCTAGATCCACCTGGATATAGAACAAAACAGGACATAATAATACTCTTTCCCTAGATTTAGCCTATTGAATGAACTAAGAGGCAATGATCATGAACATACCTTATGAAGACTTCCTTGGGTCTTTGTTGTTCCAAGCTTCACTCCAATGCTCTTGTGCCGTTCAGATCACAACAGTACAAACCAATCGAAGTGAAGACATATCAATATATTCAATAGCTAATCTATACATATGATCAAGGAATTATGTAATAAAGTGACATCAACTTTATGGGAAAGGGACATATTACTGTATTAAATTGATAGAAAGTAAGACTTACAACCTGAGCCTTGATGTTGCAAACCTCCTTTTGATGGCTCCTAGCTCTGACACACACACTTGCTCATGCATGAAGAAAATCAACCACTTTTGATAACCTTGCTGGTGTCTCTAGCTGCTGTAGCATCAATCCTTCATACAATCTTCCACTAATTCTCCAATCAATCTCTTGCTAGTTTGCTGCTAACCTTTTCCATGAGAATTCCCCTCAATATATAGGAGAGAATAGATTAGTTACTTGGATAGGAATGATCCCAAGATATCAGGAAAACCAGTACTTAGATAACCATTCGAATGACAACTCATCTTTCTAGAAGATTCCCTTCTAGAAAGTTCGAGAATTTATCTTTTTCTTTCCTTTAGAAGATGTTCGCACCCTGATAGCTAGGTACAGTGTGAACCTCTCGCACCCCATCTTAATGTAGCCTGCGAGAATCATGTATTCTCGCAAGAAAATATATAGGTAGCCCACGAACCTCCCTTAAAAATATGATTTCTGGAAGTAGACAAAGGTAACTTTTCTCAGGAAAGTGTTCTAGTGAAGAGCCTGATTTTCCATCATCATTACTTCATCACGATGACCAAAATTGTGGATAAAAGCCCATCTCTTTCCGCAGTGTGGTCCATCTCATGTACCACCTCATAGTTTCCAACAAGGTAATACTGTTCCATTACTGCATCCAAAAAAACATCCCAAGTGGGCTCGACCCCATATATTCCAGACTCCTATGTGGAACTTTGTTCCCAATAAGTTTCCCACCAATGTTTGACATGGGGGAGATCCTTAAGGAGTGTGGAGGTGATATTTTCCCTGTCGGAGAAATTATGAAAAGAGAAATAACCTTCTAGCATATTTAACCATTTTTTTAGGGCATCCACATCTATCTGTCCTTAAAATATGGGAATATAAAAATTAACTTGTACCTTGAAAGGAGAGGTGCCTCAAAAGTTGTTGCTTGATGAAGACGGACATGTTATTATCGACAAGAGTTGAAGGATGTGGAAAAAATTCTCCATCATTTCATTCCTCTGTCGCGTGAGAGCTTGCTCAAGCAACAATTTGATATAATTGTCTGCTCTGTCGTTTTTCTTTTCTTTCGCCATTGAAGTTTTATTGGGTGTGTGGGAGCGATTCTAATAAAGAGAGACAAGATCGAGACCCAACTTGATATACTTAGACCTCGTTGAGGACATGAAATGAAAAATGATCAAGAGCAGTATGCTCTGATACCATTGATCCAGATTATTTTAGGCACAAAACGAGAGCAGAGATATAACAAAGAAATATACAGAGATATCTCAGATATCCAATAAAATAATAGAAATGTATCAGATATTGTAAGGTATCTAGAGAGGTAGTGGGGGGGCCCAGAGGGCCCGTAGTGATAATAGTGGAGGTCATTCAATGTAAGGAGGACTAGGTCCACTATATTATTAAATAAGGCCCACTATGGTAGTTAGATATAATAAATGGGTAATTAGATATAATAAATGTAAGAGGACTTCTTAGAAGGTTCTACTTCTAGAAGATTTCTCCTCTAGAATGTTCTTAGGTAATGGTAGCACTATATAAAGGGGTTCAAGCAATGCAATGAGACATGAAGATAATTATTGTATTTGGAGTGGTAGCTCAATAGGAGGATGCCCCCTCGAAGAGGCAAGTGAACATGAGAGGATCCCTTCTATAATAGGATCCTATAGATAATATTATTCAATTTATTCTCTGAAACTTTTCCAAGTTTCACTCCTTGAATCCTCCCCAAAAAGAAGTTATAGAGAGAATGGTAGACCCTGTTCAATTCTTGTTTATTCAGGAGACCGAACTTGTACATAATTATCTGCGCTTAGTATTTAACATCATATTCTGAAACTCATACAAAAGAAACTATAGTCTGTACTCTTTCTAATTCAATTTGTCCCACATCATTTGGATTCCCTATGAAGAATTTATGACCGTTTTACCCGGAACACCTGTTTATTGACTAGATTCAGGACTGGTCAAAAACCCTATCTTACACAGAGTATATCTCCATAATTATAGTGAATCAAGAGATGAAAATTTTACCATAGGTACCTTGATATGTCTTCTAAATACCATAGCAATTTCACCATCTGAATCATTCTAGAAAAAAAGTTATAGAAAAAATGGTAAGATGACCTGAAAATAACATACCTTAGAACTCATCACCAAAAGACTTCATCCTCCCTTGAAATCTGGCCTTCTTTACTTTTGATTTCCTCTGAAATTTGACTTGTGTGTCAAATGAATGTATAATGATATTTATTTATACCAATTATGTAACTTCCTTTTAACATTAGGGCCGACCTGACACTTTCTTATTTTGTAATTCTTTTCTTTAATTATTTTCAAGGCCCGCATGTACTTCCTTATTCAATTCACTTTGTCATCTTCAAAAATTCATTTCTCCTCAACCATGAGGATCCATGTGATGTGCCACATACCATTGAAAACAAAGTGATGTATACTATCCATCCATGGGTGTTGTATATGCATGTGCATTATCCTTCATGTCCAAATACCTTCATCAATCTTGCGGTCCAAAACCCATGACTAGGGTTGACATCAATGACAACAACCAATATTCCAACAATATCCCCCTTTGTCATTGATGAAAACACTCATGCTCCCCTTATCATCATGATCCCAATTTCTCTCCCCCTTTTACATCAATGGAAAAGGGTATGGCTTCTCCCCTGATTTTAATGGCAAAAGGTAGCTCTCTTCTTTTGGGCTGCTCCCCCTGAACATGTGACACTCAATAATACTTCATCATTATTTTTGGTCTTTGGGACTTTTTCATCCTTGGAATCCTTTTCTGTGGCTTCTATCTTCTCTCTCTTCTTCATGTCTAGGATGTATATGTTGTTCGGTCTTCTTGTTGCAGTTGCAACTAATATTCTTGAGTTATTTTCTCTAATTTTACATTTTCGGGAGTCAAACGTAAGAGTGTATCCTTGATCACACATTTTACTAACACTGAGTAGATTATGCTTCAAGTCTTCAACCAATAAGACTTTTCCTACTTTTACATTTTCACTTCCAAGCTTTACAGTTCCTTTTCCAAGTATTTTGGTAGATGAGTCATCTCCAAATGCAACATTTCCACCCTTTTTCTTCAAGCTGACAATTTTTTTTTGATCTTCGGTCATATGAGATGAGCACCCACTATCTATGAACCATTCATCTTCTTCTTTGCATTATTTAGCGACCAATGCTATTCGACAATTTTCATGGTATGCAGACTTTTGGCATACGATTATCTTCCTTCATCTCTCTGCAATCTTGTGCTTTGTGACCAAGATTATTGCACTTGTAACATACAATATTTTGATCCATTAATGGGTCAAATGGATTATAATTTCTATTGACAGGTCTACGAATATTTCCATATCTATTATTTTCACCATTCATGTAGCTTGCATAGTTATTCCTTTCATTGATTCTACAATTGATTGCCTTGTGTCCAAAAATTCCACAAGTATAACAATGTCCAAGAAATAAATTTTGATACCTGGGCGTAAATGATCTTCTTTGTGGTGTGGTCCATCTGGGTTCACGATCTATTCTTCTGTAGTTTCCTCCATAATGATTGATTTCATACCTAATGGGAGAGGATCTTCTTGATGTCTCATTCCTTCTGAATTCTAGTCTTCTATCTTGTTGTTCAACTTGTTCTGGAATGTTGGTTTCATCATTTTCAACTTCCTTTTCTTGTTTTGTTGTCTTCAAACTGTCATTGTATCCTAGTCCTGTATTGTCGTTTGGAGATATTTGACTACTAAGGATCTCATCTAATTTTTCAGTTCTTTTTTCAAACTTCTTCAACTTTTTTGTTGTCAATAGGAGCTCCTCTTTTGTGTGATCCAATTCTGCTTTTAGTTTCTCATAATCTTCTAATTGTTTCTTCAAGCTATTAATGGTCTTTTCAAGCTTGTAATTCTCTTCTTCACAACTACTCAATTCACCTTTTAGTATTATGTTTTTGTTTCTAAGGTTTCTATTTTCAGTTTCAACATACTT
>ML778205.1:498481-520129 GCA_009831015.1 Picea engelmannii
ACATGGCAGAACAACTCACACCAACAGAGTTAAATCTAGACTGCATGGAACAAGCCAGAACTGATCAAATCATGGATACACAGATCAAGCACACCCGAAAACAAAGGATACCGCTATATCGAGTTGTCAAAGCAGGCCAACTCATTCACCAAGGCAAATGGCTCACCAGGGACCAAGTTCAGCAGGAGTTTCCTCATCTCATGGAGGAACTCAATGCAATGGGTACCATTGCTTCCTAAGGATGGAGGATTGATCCAGGTGGATATCGGTGGCCACCCACCTTTTCCTCCTGGCTCAAAACAGTTTTCTGGCAATTTTGGCAATTTACTATTTTTAGCAGGTTTTAACTTCCGGGGCCATTTTGAGGGACTAAATGAAGGTTTTTTGAGATAGAGGTTCTCCATGATATCCAAAGGCATAATTTATCCCCCAAAATGAATCTCCTCGACGATACCTTTCTAATGAGCTATCACACGCTTAAAACGGAGATCGTATGCAAAAGTTACGACCCCGGGAAGTTGATGTACTAACTTACCCAAACGGGGCCCACATGACTTTTGGCACTTCATCTCCTAGGGTTAGGTTTTTGGATGTCTATGACTTTTGGCATTCTCGTCTATTGTAAAAAGGCCTCTAGAGCCTCATTGTAATCATCTTCTCACGGATGCGAGTAGCAGCCACATCTCTTCTCAGAGATAAGCTACCAGCGCCCTAGCTAGTTTATTGCCATTCTGTCTGTAAGCATATTTCAGTCATTTGTGATTAATGAAATGAAGTCTTATTTCCGCTGCATCTCTGCATTTATGTGTATTTATGTATTTCATTGTGTTCCTACATAAATCCATATCACTTCCAATATTACAAAACTCACGATCACGATATTTCTGAAACAATCGGATGATTCACGTCTATTTAGCGAAGACAGATCAACCGTCTACTTTAGACCTTACACTCCTCCTTTCATTGCTAAATCCGACGACTGTGACTTAATCATGCACTGAGATGGATGGCTACGGAGATTTTGTGACTTCTAGCATGTCAAATCTCTCGATGTTGTCAATCTATTGACGCGTGTCCCTTTTGGAATTTCAGCGTTCGAGACTTTGGAATATTAGAGTATTTTCTTGCGATGCAAAACTCCCGAAGTAGAAACTCCCGATGTGACGTAAACCAAATGACATCACAAGATGACTTGGCACGTGCCGAGTAGCTGCCACGTGTCATTCAAATTCACGATATACATGTGTGTGAAATGCCAATTTTACTTTGACACTTGTCACTATATGACTGTGCCACGTGTCCTTAGCTAACGTGCTCTATTGACGTGGTCTGTCAACGTGTCTAGCTTCCTCTACTTCGGGGCTTCAGCCTTCGGTTTTGTTTGTTGTATGTTATGTCCAACTTCCCGATCTCCAAAATGGTGAAACCCCGACTAAAGGTGATATCTCCTCTTCCACAACCCATTTTACATGTGACCTCAGGTGTTACACATTATTTTTGTCAACCTTATGACCATTAATGATGTAAACCTATCCTTTGTCTTTAGAAGGATCAATAGTCTGAATTCCTGAACAAAGAAGGGAGAAGAACTTTCCCTGAGAGAAGAAGTTGTATTTTCCTTTGTAAAAACCCTATTTTGGAGGATTTCCACAGGTTGCTCTATATCTAGGGTGTGGATTTTCCACAAGATGCACTATAGCTAGGGTGCGGCGACCTCCTGTACATGGGAAAAACAAGCGTCTTCTCGATGCTTCTAGAAGGAGAAGCTTCTATGGTGAGGTGGCCTCCATACGGTTTGGATATTACTCACTTTCATGATTTAGTGGGATCATCCTAACCTCCTCGCCTTATCCTCTTCAACTTATAAAAGGAGAGGAACTCTCATGAGGAAAGTTAGATTGGATTGTTATTGAGTTTTATAGCTTGGAGTTTTTGGGCCTATGTTGGCTTTGAGCTTTGCTTTGTCAAGATAGATTGTGAGTAGCTATCAGATCCATGGTCTCAAAATCCTTGGAGCAGGAAGTGTGTGGGAAGCAAGGAATCGTTGGAATGAATCTTACGACATCAAGGCATCCGGTTGTAGACTCTCTTCCTATTATTTAATATAATACAGTGGCATGTTTCTTTCCCATAAAATTATCTTTATTTTATTGCATAATTCCTTGATCATATGCATTATCTTTATTTTATTGCATAGGTTGTCATTTAAATATATGTCTCTCGTCTTTTGTCTAGTAAGAAATTCAATGATTAAAACTTAGGGAAAGCGCCATGTTCTATCTTGTTTTGTTCTAGATCTAGGTGGATCTAGGGAGATTAGTTTATGTCCGCATTTACCAATTTATCCAATAACAAAATTGGCGACTCCACTAGGGAACATATTGTTTTCCTAGTTTGTCTTGCTTTCTTTCTTTGATTGATTGGTTTCTATTTTCTGAGTCACTGGAAGATCCATCTTGACTCTTTGACTATTAAACTTACTGGAAAACCTTCTTAATTTTTAATTTTTTCCATTTTTGTTTGATTTCCTCACCCTGCTTTGAGGAACAATGCGACAACTTGGGATTTACGCACCCTACTTGTTTAGACCAATGCAAAAAATCCACACCCTACCCATTTCTGGCCCGCGACGATCAAGGATTTACGCACTGTGTCAGTCTTTCATCCTGTGGAAATTGTGAAAAAAATTGTTTTTTTGGTGGCTTTCCCTGCCTAGATCTGTGATATGGTCATGGGGTGATTTGTTGGGTCTGATTACAGTCTGCTTGAAAAAATTTGAATCTGCTTTCAACAATATTTGCCTCATTTTTACTTTGTTTGTTTTTGAAAGATTTGATCTCTTCCTTTGAGTGTCTTTCTGTTACAAAGCATTGTTTTTCTTTAGAATTGTTTAGTGAAAGAACATTTCTTTTTTCTGAATAATTTGTGTTAAAAGAGAAACTTAGTTTGGGTTGTTTTTGTTTTGAAGTGATTTGCTATTGCTTTTAGCTATCTTTAAAACAAAAAATCTTATTTCTTTCTTTATATTAGATTGGGGCCATTTTTGCATTTGAAGTAGTGAAATTGCATGATTTTTGGCATTTTTTGGTCTTGAATTCTGGAAAATTCCCCCCCTCATGGATGGGGGGGGGTGTGAATTGTGTATTGGTGTACAGTCTATTTGTCTCATTTCTTGAAAATATTTATATTGATGAGTTTAGTAAAATTTTGAGACATTGTACATTTGGGAATGATAGATGTTTTCTCCTTTTCATAGCATAGCTTTCATCGAAATGAAAAGATTACATCTTCATCTCTTTGCATAAATTTCGAGTCGGTCAAAACACCATATTTTCCATGCCATATTCCTTTTGAGTAACAATAAACTTAAAAATAAAGCGCTTATAAAACTTGATTAGACATTTTTATATTTTTTGGTAGCAAACCTACATTAGATTAGTTGTAGAGCTTTGGAATAGGTGTGAAAGATAACTTTCCAAATCTGCAAATAAACATAGAGTCTTGTGATAGGGAGAGTTTAAATACACTTATTACATTTTGTCCTGGGAATCCCTTCTAACACAAGGGTCAATCATGAGGTCGCTTTAAGACTAGCATAGTTACTCACCCTGCTTTGTTGGTCTTGGTGTAGAGATTGCATGTATTATGGGGGTCGCTTGAAGATATACCTACAATGATGAGTGGAAGCCTTTCAAGTTGATTTTGGGCTAGATACCCTGCCTTTGCACGTGGATCGGACTGTCGACTGTTTCCCCAGGCATCACTGTAGTAATTGGTAACCTTAGTGGACTATCTCTCTAGGTTCTTTACACAAGGTCACTGTGGAGGGGAAAGTCTTCATGGTACCTAGAATCAATGTTGGCCAAACTCACTCGGGCTCCTTGGAGGGTAAATCCACAATTACTGCGTGGAAGATTGCACCAAGGCATAAGTCCGTTAAGCAGGTCGTCAGCGTAACTTTTCCACCTACTCTATCTCAACCCCTTCTTACTTTGTTCCCGTGATGTTGGATTTCATCACCAACTAGTGTGTTCATTGTAAGAAGGTTTTGTTTGCTTGTTTGCTTCCTAGATTTTTAGCGTGTGCTATTTGTTCTCCCTAGAAGACTCTAGGTTGGATCTTTATTTAATGGCATCCATTCCCGGAATGACCAATGAAGGAACCCCTGTTCCAGGGGAACCTTTTTTTTTTCCTTCTTACGGGAACATTGGTCCTCCTCACATTGCTACTTTGAGCCTTCCAGGTCTCACAATTGGATTAACAGTATGATTTTTTTCCACTCAGGTAATCTCGAATGCAGCTAGTGCTTCTGTTGTAAGCACTTCCCCCCAAGAACATCAACCTCATGTTGATCCTTCGTCTTCTTCACCATTAAGATCTTCTTTGAATTCTTCACTTGCAAGGTCTTCTTCTGTTTCATCTTCTTTGCCAAGTAAAATCTTTAAAGCGAGTAACACGATGGCTAAGAAGAAGAAGAAACTAAAGAATAAGAGGAAGACAAATAAACAAGTATCCAAACTTCCAACCGCTGCTTGACATGTTGGAAAGAAACCAATTACTGTTAATCATGCTGGAAGTGTTGATGATGTCAAGATCACCCAAACAACCCATAAGCCCAAGTACACTTGCAGGCTTTGTAAAGGTAGCCATCTTCTTAAGGATTTCCCTGGTCTATCCAAGGTTATAGAAGCATGGTCTCCACACCCTTGCCAACCCATGTCGTCAACCTCTGAGCAACATGTTGATGACCTCCCGTCAACTAGTCAAGATACAATTGGGAAGAAGAAAAGTCGAGTCAAGTCCTCATGTATGCTATGCACAGGGAGTCATCTAACTCACCTTTTCCCTCATATGGACGAAGCCTCAAAATTCCTGGAAGACATGTCTGTTTCACAGCCTCAACTTCCAACTACTTACCGTAGGCTTTCTCTCAAACCCTCTGTAGTTGATGGAATGATTAATCCGGTCTCTTCATCGGTCAATCCGGTTGATCATGTCATCAATCTGGTCACATCCTTAGTTGAACTAGTTGACAAAGTGGTTGATCTGATCTCATCCTCGATCAATCCAACTCTCCCGCTAGAGAGTGAAACCAAAGCGGTCAATTCGTCTCCACCTGTCGACCCATTCTCCCCTTGGAGAATGAAACCCAAGTGGTCGATTTAATGCCATTATCAGTCGATCCTACTCTCCTGATAGAGAGTAAACCTGATGTTGCCCATGTTTTTATTGTTGATACAGACTCTACTGTGTCGAGGGGTATTCCTCCTTCTCCACCCCCTCCAAGTATTGAGGCCATCCTTTTTAATTGGGATGTGCTAACTGGACCTCGTCTTTCCTCTCACATTCCTTTCTAGATTACAGTACAGGTTTGTGGTCGGGACGCTCCTCAGACGCTGATAGATGAAGGTGCGTCCGTTAGTATTTTGTCCTCTATTTCTTGGTAGGATTTGGGTTGTCCTCAGCTTGCACCAGTTACACAAAATCTGTTAGCTTTTAATAGAAGAACCAATCAACCTTTAGGGACCCTTCCTTAATTTCCCGTAACTTTGGGAGGAAAAACTATCTTTATTGATATCATGGTAGTCCAAGACCCATTGGATTTTTCTTTACTCCTTGGGTGATATTATGTCTATGCCATGAAAGCTATTGTGTCCACTCTTTTTCGTGTGATATCTTTCCCTCACGATGGAAGAATTGTGACTATCGATCAACTTTCATTCATCGGTCCTGACTGGATTACCTACCTAAATGGTTCGTATATGCAGACGATATTGCCCCCGCCACAGGTTAATTATATGGCGTTGTCTCCCATGACTTCATCTTCTGATGATTTGGATCCAGTAATTGACATGGTGATCTCTTCGATAGGTTTTTAGAGCTTGATCTCCTTACCCCTGTCGTGTCCCTCGACATGTGTTCCTTCTAGAGTGTGTTTCTTCCATCAAGTGAGGATCTCTTGGAGGCGATGACCGAGTTTTGTCCTTTAACTTGGTGTCCTTCCAGAGCACTGTCCTCTTGGAAGCCATGATCAAGAAGACTTTGAGCATGGTTTTCTGATTTCAAGCTCATTAAAAAAAATGAAACCAATCATGAGGATAGTTTTGTGTCTCCGTAGCAACCTCTTTAAAAAATAAAATAGAGTTTACAAGAATAGTTCATGTTTCTGTGTGAAGGTAGCTAAAAAATGAAATAAAAGTCTAGGGATTGAACCTGGATTCTCGAGCATAGTTCTTATCCCGTGTCAAGCTCGTTAAAAAATAAAACAACTTCTCCTCTCTGTTTGAGTCAAGTCCTTCGTATAGTATTTGGAGCTTCCTTTCATTCGTATTTGCAGTTGGACGAAATGAAGTTTGGGGGGCAATGCTTCCATCCTCTAGACTTCATGCTGAAATTGAGCCACTAGCTTCTTAAGCTGGGGGATAAGTACCAACCATGCATTGGGAAGTTGCAAGCATAGTTTTCTATGGTTCAATCTTGTGTAAAAAATGAAACCAACTACCTCAAGCATAATTTCCTCTTGTTCAAGCTTGTGTAAAAATGAAACCAGGTCCAAGCATAGTTTTTTTTAGTTTTAAGCTTGTGAAAAAATAAAATCTATCCCAAGCATAGTTTTGTTTTGTTTTAAAACTTGCGTAAAATGAAAACAATCCCGAGCTTAGTCTTTGTTCTTTCTCATGCTCGTAAATACATGAAAATAAGTTACCGAGCCTAGTCTTTGTTCTTTCTCATGCTCGTAAATCAATGAGAATGTAACCGAGTATACTTTTATCACTTTTTCGGACTCGTAAAGGTTATATGAAAAAGGAACCCACTGGAGTTCCCTTTAAGCTTTTTTTAGACTCTCTAAACATGAAAAGATTGCCGAGCGACCTTGTTCTTTTCACGCTCGTTAAATTATTTGAAGAAAATGTCTGTTGAGTGATAGTTTATCTCTTTTTTGGTCTCATCAGACTACTTTACGAAAAAGGAACTGAGAGAGTTCTCTTTAAGTGTTTTTCAGACTCTATAAACATGAAAAACCCCTGAGTTTTCTTTCTTTGGACTCGTTAAACAAACATCGAAAGGCTCATATGGGACCAAACCACTCCTTCCTATGGGTTCGTTAAACATACTCTGAGGGACTCATCCAAAGGATGAGCTTACATTACAAGCATATGTTATCCTCCTCAATCTTGCGTAAAAATAAAGAGGTACTTGCCAGAAATGGTGGGGGGGAAATTGGGAAAGAAATGTGTCTAAACTTGTATTCCATGGAAGAGTCACCTTTGGACATGACACCCTTTCACTCGCTTTGTGTCTAGGTTGGGAAATATTCTTGTCTCTTGATCATACTCCTTTATAAGATTACAAATTGGTCCGTGGTCCCTGTTGTTGAGTTAGTGTTTCCAAGACAGTTGTTATGTCGTCAATATGTTCAAAGAGAAGTTCAACTCAGAAAGCCTTCTATTGTGTCGGTGATTTCTGCAGTCCTTAAGCCTTCTATTGTGTCAGCCATCCCTGAGTCAGTCCTAAATCATTTATTACTCTGATCTACTTCAAATCTTGTTACTCGTTTCATGTCATTGATGGGGGATACATTAAGGCCCTCCTGTGACGAGTCTTTTCCTGTCAACTTCAACTCATTATTCAAGAATTAGACTTAGAAACTAATTTGTACCTTGGAACTTGCATGCCTCAATGGCAGGTTTCCTCGCTTTCGAAAATGGGTTTATATTATTTCCCTTTGATCGAGAGATTTCGCTGAGTGTTCGACTTCATCTCATTAATTCACATTCGTTGGATTATACTAGAGTACCTTGGGATTCATTGACATTAATGGTGATTTCCCTCGTACTTGTTAACAATATTCATTAATGATTGGTAATCAACTGGTTTCTACCATGTTAGACTTCAACACATGTATTCACATGGTTAGATTTGTACTATAGAGTGGTGGAGATGAAGACCCTGAATCGTTTCTCATAGATTCTGGTTGCGTTGGAGTATGTTCAGTTTGTACTGTTGCATAGATCCACATTGTATGTCTCGTGCCTATTTTTAAATTTGAGTCTTTAACACATAGATCCACAATGTATTTTTGGTGTCTATGTTCAGATTTGAGTCATAATGGCATGGATCCACAGTGTATGTTTGGTGGCCATGACCTGTCTTACTTGACATGGATATTTGCATGTCGGCATTTATTCTTTGAGTCATTTGTATTCTGAGTATGGTAATGCCTACCTCAATGATGACATATTATTGTACTGTATTTCCTTGTTTGTAGGCAGGTTTCCAACCGACATGTTCCTTGTTCCCTACACATACTCGACAAAGTATTTCAGCTATCACTCTATTCTATCTTCATACTTTGGGAGGCTCTCTGTTACACATTATTTTCGTCAACCTTATGACCATTAATGATGTAAACCTATCCTTTGTCTTTAGAAGGATAAATAGCCTGAATTCCTAAAGAAAGAAGGGAGAAGAACTTTCCCTGAGAGAAGAAGTTGTATTTTCCTTTGTAAAAACCCTATTTTGAAGGATTTCCGCAGGTTGCTATATACACAGGGTGCGGAAATGTCTAATTTTTGCAGGTTTCTCTATAGCTAGGGTGCGGAGTTTCCACGGGCTACACTATAGCTACGGTGCAACGACCTCCTGTATGTGGGAAAAACGAGCATCTTCTCGATGCTTCTAGAAGGAGAAGCTTCTATGGTGAGGTGGCCTTCGTACGGTTTTGATCTTACTCGCTTTCATGATTTAGTGGGATCATCCTAACCTCCTCACCTTATCCTCTTCATCTTATAAAAGGGGAGGAACTCTCATGAGGAAAATTAGATTGGATTGTTATTGAGTTTTGTAGTTTGGATTGTTATTTATCCAATAACATTGGGTTATGACCCAGGGCTGAGTGCTTTGCATTTTCACGTTTCGGGATTTCGACCAACTCTCGTCGCTATTTCTACGAACCACGAATCCCCGAATTCATTGATCTAGTGCCACATATTCTCCTTTCAACCGATGGCTAGGATCTCTTTGGTATGTCGGACTTCGCGAGTTTGGGATCCTTGATTCCTTAATACTCCAAATCCTCTAATTCCTTAATACTCCAAATCCTCTAATTTCTGAGTTCTGAAGGAAATCTCAGCTAACCACCATGCAACTTCTCTCAGATCTAATGTTCCTCGCATGTCCTATTAAGTCCGTTGGATATTGTTGTTTTGACCAAAAGGTAGGGGGCCTGACAGGTCATCCCGGGCTCCAGGCTGGTGAGCTTCTCATGGAGTCCAAACACCTAGAGCCCCCACCATATATTTTCACTACGCATCGATAATATATGGAGAGAGCCATGTATATAAACCTACATAAGTTTATTCACACTTCCAATGTGGGATAAATCCCGTTACATGAGACAATCAAGGTCATTAATTCTTTGATTGGACGGATGTTGTGGCTTCTCTTCTTTTCTGTGCATTGATCAATTGTTCAGTATTTCCACTGATCCTGATGACATCTTCTACAATCTATTCTTCCTTCAGAGATTTTGATTATTGAATCTTTGTTGAACCTATCGTGATCAACAATAGTGATGGATTTTCTCTCAATGTGTTATTCCTTTTGATATTCATACTATTCACTTACTTGTTTGCTCCTCCTCCTAAGCTTGTGCTTTCTCTCAACTTGGAAGAACTCAGGGGATTTCAAAGGCTTCACCTTTGAGCTTTGATATACTGTCCAACTGTAAATTTGATTTTCATTCGCTAATCCTCCTGAGCTTTAGTCTCTTCATATCGTGCAACTGTTTGACATCTTCTGCTGACTGATATAATTGTTGACATTAATGACAATATCAACTGTGGTAATTTATCATTAACAACATATCATCACATCGAATGTTGACATCAATGACAATATTTCTAACAATCTCCCCCTTTTTCATTGAGGGCTACACACTAACTTCATATTCAAAACTCCCCCTGTGATGATGCTTTCCTCTTATGAAGTTTTTTTCTTATGAAGTTTATCTCCCCCTTTGACATCAATGGAAAAGGGATTATTCTCCTATGATTTGTCTGTATAAGTACTTCTCTGACCATTGGTAACTCCTCCTGCAATCAACCTTTTTCTTTCATGATTGAATGACTCATTCTGTCGTTGATTGCTATCTCCCCTTGAATAGGTGCCAACTGATGCATCATTTTTTTGAGAGATTTAGGTAGGAAGAAGGATTACTCCCAATTTCTGCCTGAGATATTCAAATACATCTCTGTTTAAGGGTTTTTGTTCCTGTGGTGAAGCTCTGTATGTTATTGACCAGATAGAACTTGGGTAACTCTTCCTACAGACATGTTCTGCTTGTCATAGCTTAATGACTCCTTCTGTCAATGTGCTTTTTCTCTACTTCTGACTATCCTCCACCTTTGTTCTGAAAGGGTATCTCTTCCTGATATGGTTTCCTCTCTTGTTATTTCTACAGGATGTCATGCACCTTATTTTGTACATCAGAATGTTGCTTTTGCGGATGTTGCTGTCCTACTGGAACATTGCACACTTGTAGCTCATCTTATTTCAAATAGCCCTTGAATCTATCCATTGATTCTCATCGATCTCTAACTAAGATACCGATTTGTTTTTGTATCATCCACCTTGACATCTGCACTCTCAACAATCGTATGTAACCTAAGATTGTAGCATCTGTATGCTTTCTTGGTATAAGCATATCCAAGACGAATACCTTCATCAGATCTGGCATGAAATTTTCTGAGATTCTTATTACTATTAATCCTGATATGACCTTTGTTCAATGTGTATTCTTTTGTGCTTACATCATCGCTCCAATATCCATCAGATAATTTTTCTTCATCGAGCATAGTCCTTGTAGCTTCCTGGACAAAGATTTATTTTTATTCTTATTTTTATTTTGAGAAGGAGTCTTAGTGTACCATTAAAATTGGATGGAAAGATTTTTGAGATAATCATCACTCAATTCTTATTGTTGTTCTATTGTTGGAGATTCAACATCAATGCCATTATTATGTGCATCGAAAGCTTATTTATCCTTGTTTTGAAAATATTCCTTATTAGTCGTTTCATCCTCCAAACTCCTATTATTAACTTCATCAGTTTCAGGAACAATATTTTCCTCATCTTTCTTGTTTGCTACTTCAGATTTTCTTTTCCATGTTTTCTTATTTACTCTTCTTGTCATATTGTGTGAAGCATTTCTTATTGATTGTCTTATTGAGTTCCAACAGTCATGGGCTTTGTGACCATATCCACCACAACTGTAGCATCTCATAGTGTAACACTGTGTAGCAATATGTCCAACAAGATTGTAGTTCCAACATCTTATATTGTTGTTGAACCTACCAATTTGTTTTCTTCCATGATGCCTACAATCCAAGGCTTTGTGACCATACTCATTACAAGAAAAACAATATCCATTAAAAACACTCTCATACTTCCTTTGATTCATCCATGAAGGTGTATTTCTTCTAAACTTGCTTTGAGGTGTATGAGTAGCTTCAGGATGTCTTCCTTGATATGATCTTCTCAATGTTGTAATGTTGCTTTCATTCTTTGAACATGAAGAACCCGTATCATACTTGCTTTCCATTTTTATAAAAGAAAGACTTGCATCAGACCTGTCTTCACTCTTTACAAATGAAAGACTTGCATCAGGTTTCTTGGGATTACTAATTTCTTCCTTATTGTAGCCAAGACTGGTTTTTTCATATGGTGATCTCCAACTATCCAAGATCTCATCCAGGGTCATGGAGTTGTTCAAGAACTTGATTTGGGTGTCTGATTTCTCAACCTTCTTTCTAAGATTCACAACTTCTGCTTCCAGCTTATGACAAGATTCTTCCTTTTTTTCAACTGGTTCCTTACTACCTCTTCTCTCCTTTTGGCTTCTTCAAGTTGGAATTTAAGATTGACATAGATTTCCCTTATTTCTTTTAGATCTGCAAGGTTTTTTCTTGAGACATCATCTTCCTTATTTTCTTCTTTTGCTTGACTGATTTCATTTTTTAGTCTCTTGATCTCCTCTTCTTTCTCTTCTAGCTGATTGTCCTGCTCATATATTATCTTTTTACTGTCCTTGAGCATTTCCTTTATTTCCAAGACATGCTTTTGAATCTTTTCAAGAAATTCTTGAGTGTAGTCATGAAGATAACTATAGTCTGACTCATTATGGTCATAGAGGTATTCAGAGAGACTCCGGTAAACCTTTTCTTTGGCCTTTTATAGTTTTTATTCTTCTTCCTCCATGGGATAGATGCTAATAGAACATTATGTTATTGTATTTGAATATTCTTCTCTACTTGCAGGGGATAATTCAATATCAACATTATTGCAATCAAAAGATTGTGGAGAGTCTTTACCTTTATTGATGGCTAAGTCTTCTCTTTTGATTTGATACATCTTCTTGGGAGGATGACCAAATTATTTGGAGGTATCATCACTAGACATGTCATATTCAACATCAATCTGAGTAATAGGACTTGATCTTTTAATTATGTGTGCGTGGTCATATCCAAGGCCATATTTGTTCGAGGGAAATCTTTGTAAACTGAGAACTTTATCAAGGGATTTAGTCCCTTTCTTGAATTTTTCAATAGTCTTAAGTTGATCATTTAATTGTTTACACCTTTTTTATATTTTCTCAGTTCGTCCAAGGCACTTTCAAGCTCAGCTTCCAGATTGACTTTTGCTTCAATGTCTAAGTATTATTCAAAAGAATCTTCATCACTAGAATTGTTTTAGACTGAGCTTTGTTCTGATTGAAATGCTTCATTCGAATTCTCATCTTAGTAGAGGTCTTTTAATTTGTCCCAGAGTTCCTTTTCAGAGTTACATTCACCTATCTTCTCTTTGATATCATTAGATAATCCTTCAAGGATTGTATTCATTGTCATTGAGTTACTTTTCTTGTCTTTCTTTTGAGCTAGATTCCTTACTCTGTTTGGTGGGAAGTAATTAGTGATCACTGAATTCCATACATCATGTCCCAATGCTTTTAGATGAATTTCCATTCTTGTACTCCAAAATATGTATTCTTCTTTTCCAGGTATTGGAGTTCCATTCATAGTGTAAATATTTTGTCCATCCATGTGTGCTTAATTTGATCTTCCTTTTAGTTTGTTAGATTGTTCTTAAAGGAACCTTCGCTCTAATACCAATTGATGGAATATCCAGCAATACTGAGGGGGGGGGGGGGGGGGGGNTTTTAACTTCATCCATATTAAGAACACATATTAATTATTCAATTAAGCAATATATGATGAAAAACAAATGTTATGAACACAAGACTTTATCGTGGAACCCAACAGGGAAAACCACCAACTATTTTCTCATTAATAAAATGTTCTTTTACAAAACTGTTTTCAAGCTACAACTTGATGGAGAGACATTCCCCAATTTTCTTCAGCTACGACTGAAGGGATGCTGCCATACCCCATTTACTAGCTACAATTGGAAGGATGCACCGACACCCTCATTCACCAGCACCAAATGGTAGGAGGCTTCGACCCCCTATTTAGTCAGCTACAACTGACAAGGAAGCACCAACTCCCTCTGTTCACCAACACCAACTGGTAGGAGGCTTCGACCCCCTATTTATTCAGCTACAACTGACAAGGAAGCACCGACTTCCCTACAGGCTCCAACCTGCCCTTGCACCCCCCAACCACCCTTAGTTTATAATGTAATTCAATCTCTTCTGTACTTCACTGAATTTGACTCATGCAACCATTGCTGTAACTACTTGTCTGCTGCAAACTTTGCTTGTATGGTCTTCTGTATCAAGTACTAGAATTGCATAACTACTTCTCTGTCTTCTTTTGTTCTTGATTTTCAATAAGACATTGACATGAAACTTAGGACAAATAGTTCTTCATCTTGGAATCTGCTTCTGTTTTTTATCTTCTAATGTGAACCACAGAGACACATTCTTCTCACCACTTTTTCTCGTTTATATAATCTTCAAACTGGTGTGAGATTTAAAAACATCATGTCCTTTTATTTGAACCATTGTACCTTTTCATTTAAAATGATAATCTAAACTTTAACTAATATCATTTTCCCTTTTTATTATTTATTCATATTTTCATGATTTATTCTCTTTTAATCATGACTGTGTATCGGTTCATTTTACCATGAAGTTTTTTCATAAATTGATCACAGTCATGGATCAATTTAATCCTTTATACTTGATATCAAATCTCTATTATTTCACAGAGACCAGATTCTTTGGAGGCTCTTCCTTCAAGCCATTTCATATGATCATACGTTATAGAGCCATGGGCTTACCGAACATAGCGAAGTATAACAATTTTTTTTTTTAAACTTCTTATGTCATATGATCGATGGCATAGAACCATAGGCTTAGCAATTTCGACAACGTATTACAATCTGCAATTTCAAACCTCTTTACCATTTGACCAATGGCGGTGACCTCACGTTTAGGCAAGACGAGTGCTTATTTATTGAATGGACACGATTCATTCTCCCGATGTGATGGACGACTAACGGGGTTTCGACACTTTTGCCTTCGAGTCATCGTGACTTCCAATACCACAAAACTCACGATCATGATATTGCCGAAACAATTAGATGGTTCACATCTATTTAGCAGAGAGAGATCAACGGCATGCTTTAGACCTTACACTCCTCCTTTCACTGCTAAATCCGACAGATGACTTAATCATGCACTGATATGGATGGCTGTTGGGATTTCGTGACTTCCAGCATGTCAAATCTCCCGATGCTGTCAATCTATTGACGTGTGTCCCTTTCAGAATTTCGACGTTCGGGACTTTGGAATATTAGAGAATTTTCTTGCGATGAAAAAATCTCGAAGTAGAAACTCCCGACATGACATAAACCATCTAACGTCACAATATGACTTGGCACGTGTCGAGTAGTTGCCACGTGTCATTCAAATTCATGATATACACATGCCTGAAATGCCAATTTTACTTTGACACTTGTCACTATTTGACTGTGCCATGTGTCCTTAGTTGATGTGCTTTGCTGACGTGGTCTGTCAACGTGTCTAGCTTCCTCGACTTCGAGGCTTCGACCTTCGGGTTTGTTCGCTGTATGTTATGTCCAACTTCCCGATCTATGAAATGGAGAAATCCTGACTAAAGGTGATAGCTCCTCTTCCACAAACCATTTTACATGTGACCTTGGGTTATGACCCATGGCTGAGTGTTTCGCATTTTTGTGTTTCGAGATTTCGACCAACTCTCGTCGCTATTTCTCCGAATCATGAATCCCCGAATTCGTTGATCTAGCGCCACGTATTCTCCTTTCAACCGATGGCTAGGATCTCTTCGGTATTTTAGACTTCGCGAGTTCTGGATCCTTGAATCCTTGATACTCCAAATCCTCTGATTTCTGAGTTCCGAAGGAACTCTCATCTAACCACCGTGCAACTTCTCTCATATCTAATGGTCCTCGTATGTCCTCTTAAGTCCATCAGATATTGTCGTTTTGACCAAAAGGTAGGGGGCCTGACAACTCGTCCCAGGCTCCAGGCTGGTGAGCTTCTCATGGAGTCCAAACACCTAGAGCCCCCACCATACCTTTTCACTACACATCGATAAGATATGGAGAGAGCCGTGTATATAAACCTACATAAGTTTATTCACACTTCCAATGTGGGATAAATCCCGTTACATGAGACAATCAAGGTCGTTAAGTCTTTGATCGGATGATGGTTGTGGCTTCTCATCTTTTCTATGCATTGATCAACTGTTTAGTCTTTCCACTGATCCCGATGACATCTTCTACAATCTGTTCTTCCTTTAGAGATTTTTATTATTGAATCTTTGTTGATCCTATCGTGATCAACAATAGTCACGAATTTTCTCTCAATGTGTTATTCCTTTTGATCTTCATACTATTCACTTACCTGTTTGTTCCTCCTCCTGAGCTTGCACTTTCTCTCAACTTGGAAGAACTCAGGAAATTTCAAAGGCTTCACCTTTGAGCTTTGATATACCGTCCAACTGTAACTTTGATTTTCATTTGCTAATCCTCCTGAGTTTTAGTCTCTACATATCATCCAACTGTTTGACATATTCTGTTGCCTGATATACTTGTTGACATTAATGACAATCTCAACTGTGGTAATTTATCATTAACAACATATCATCACATCGATTGTTGACATCAATGAGAATATTTCCAACATCCACATGATATATACTTCCATAAAATTTAATTTAAAAGCATATACCTGCTACCTCTAGACCCAACATTGCTTCGTTGTCAGTAGGCACGTTCAATACCCCGACGAAGTTGTCTTGGCATCATGTGTGCATTTATCCGCTGCCAGTGAGCCTGTTCAGTACCCTGATTGGTTTACACACACTTCCCACACTTAAGTGTTTCCAACCCTCTAATGCCACTTTTAAATAATAATACAATTATAGATTTATTGATAACAAAGAGAGTGGGGTGATACTGGAGGTTAATTGCAATACAGGTGAACAATTGATCATTTTTTTTCTTTCAAAATTGGAAGTTTTATCATGGTTTAGAGATTTTAGATTTTGGTTAAGAAATCATCTAGAGAATGGGGAAGCACTTAAAAGTGATATTTTAAGAACAAGGATGGTGTAAAAAGTCTAAGGATAATAGTAATTCCCAAAGATCTCGACACATTTCAAGGGTAATACTCTGACAAAGACCGTTTAGGATTTCATAGTACTTAACTGACTTACAAATCAATTATTTGAGTTGAACCTTAACATCATAAACTGTTTGAACTGTTTCAAATTGCTTTTAAAAACATAAGTCTTGAAATGAATGCTTCCTTCGACAATTGTTCTTTGATCAGAAATATATTTATTCAAAAAGACAGACTAGAAGAAAGTTCAATCAAAACAATCAAAGAAAGAAAAAAAAACAAACACGCAACAAACCAAATCAGATTTTATTAATGGGATTCAAAATCAGAAGTATATCAAAACAAACAAAATCGAAATAGAAAAAGCTTAAATTTAAAAAGAATTTGACCAAAAACAAAACTAGACCAACCTCTCATAGAGAAAGAGGATCAAAAGGAAGAACAACACAGTTCAAAGTTTTGCATATAGGAAGGTTCTTTTGTTAAGATAGTGATGCATGATACATCATTTTGACCAAGCTTATTATTAAAAGTCACAGAAAAATCCTTAACCAGGATGAGTGCAATTACGTGCATTGGTAAGCTATGTTTGTTAGGGTAAAACTAAGATCAATTCCCTAATCTCTTTATTAATGCTTCATAATATCTGAAATCATTGCATGATGTTGCCAAGTTTTAAAAAATAAACACTTAATCAAGACAACTGCGAAAAGGAAAAAGAAATGAATTGAAAGAAGACTTCCCTAACAACATTCAGACTATGGTTCTCTTTGCATAACCGCGTGCCTTCATAACTACATTATTCAAAAGAAAAAAGTGAAAAAGCAAGAAAACCCAAAAGGACTCTATTCCTACACCTACTCTAACTTCTACATAGATCAAAACGCTAAGTAAAATCGTATTTCCAGTGCAGCCACAAGAGCATCTTCAATCCTATAAGGCATATAAAGTAAAAAATCAAAATAAAATAATGTAGTATTTGCAGATACGAAAGAAATATGTCATTCTTACCTCCCATATATTCATTTAAAAACAAAGAAAGCACAACCTTACCATTCTTTTGAAACTTCTTGATGTATGAATCCTCCATCCATTCTAAGATCCTATCATAAAAATTAGGATGCAAACTATATCTTCGACGAACTAGATCTGTCAATGGGGAACACATCATAAGAGGATTTATGACATCAATTAGATTAATGGTTTGAACACTTCCTTTGATGAGATGGATTGTTTCAAAATGTGAAGCATAATCATTAAAATTCGAACTAACCAAAGAATGAATATGCAATGTAGAATATTTTATCTCCATGAGAATGAGTGCATTGTTTTTTTCAAAAATAAATCGTGTAAAATCATCTTGCAACATGTCTTTTTTCCATGCAAGTGATGAAAGTGAAAGGGCGTCAAATACGACTTCATAAATGTTGTGTTCAAAATTAATTTCACCAAATCGTGGCATATCAAAAAAATCTGATTGTGATGGAAAAGAGTAAGATACCATGGGTAAAATATCATGTCCACCGGAATCTAAGAAGAGATCGAGATATAAAGAGTAAAAGGAATCATAAATGAGCACATGAAAAGAATCTCGTGAGCCATATTTAACAATGGTATTCTCAAGACATTCCTCTTCACATTCCTTAAAAATTTCACTCTGTTTTGGTGATAAATCCTTCAACATAATATGATCATCTAAATTTGCCTCATGTATGATAGACAATTCAAAACTTTCATGACAAACATCTAATCTTTCTTTTGGATAAGGTATGATTTGTGGATGAAGGTTTAAGGTTTCTTCTTCAAATTGCAAATTTACTTCTCTAATCAGTTTCATAGGAATGTTAGAATGCTTAAGATCATTTTCATCACCTAAGTGTTCTTCAATAACTAAATTTAAGTACTGATTAGAGCAAGAGTTAGAAGAATATGGACATTCACCTTGACCCAACATCAAATCTTCTTCCACAATGGTTGAGGACTAAATATACAATGCTTTTGAGGAAAAACTAGTTTGATTGTCACTAAGAACCTTTTCAATAGATTCTACCTCCCTTGCTTGTTCAAAATTTTTAGATGGATTCCTCTCATCTTGCAAATAAAATTCTTCTCGCAATTGAGTGATAGGATTTGTAACTGATTCATCATTCATGATTGAATATGACTGGATGAAAGGGGCACAAGCATCACACAGGAGATTTAGTACAAATGACATGTCATCAAGATTAAATTTACAGAGAACATGATGGATTCTTGTTGAAAATCCTTCTGGAGATGAATCATCATTGAATAGTAGAGACTAAAATTCTTCACATACTCGATTGTAATAATAGATTTCAAAAACATCTAAAAATTCCTCTACAAATTGAAACCAATCAATAATGTGATATGCTAGAAAAAACTCAAACTAGAGTTTAATCCAACCCCTGAAAGTGAAAGCGAATAATCTGCATAAAACCTTTAAATCAGAAATATCATGCTTGATGCATTTACACCAAAACTTGTTAAGATGGTCTTTTTGGTAAGCCCTAAATAGTGGCTCATTACCCCTTAATTAGGGCATATTACATTAGTAATGTTATTTTATTTATGTTGAATTTAGTCCATTAGTTGTAATTATACCTCCTAGTCTCCTATATATCAAGGATAAATTTTCATTTGGAATCATCTCATATTTGGATATTTATGTGGGCATAAGGAGGTTGCCCCCTCGAAGAGGATTATTATCTGAATTTCTCTCTTTTTCAAGGCATTGAGTACTTATTCTGAGGTTTTTCTATGCTATATTGATATTTGGTTCCTAACATATGGTATCAGAGCTCAAGGTCTTGGGGTTTCACTGCTACATCGGAGACACCTTCTAATTTTCGCGATAACATTTTTTATACAACAATTCAGAAGGAACGACTTGGAGCAGATTTAGTAGATGGATCAAGGTACATTGGGTTAAAATTTAAGCTCCCGAGGCCTTATACTTTCGGAGATATAGCCTTTCTAAGATAGGGTTATCGAATCATCCTGAATTGAGTCATTACAAAATTTTCTCTATAATTTGTTTTTGTAATGTTTCAGACCCTGAACTCCAGAGGATATTCAAAGAATTTAATAATGTATCTGTGGTAACAATTTCAGCTTCTGGGTCATCTTAAATTTGTAGATACACCCTATGGAAGATAGGGTATCAGACTAGTCCTATTGATTAGTCTCAAGTAGGTGTTCCGGGTAAAACAATCATAACTTATTCCTAGAATATCCAAATTGAGTGATACTAGTTGCATTGGATAGTGGACATCCCATAGTAGTTATGGTACGAGTGTCATAATTTTGTATAAATTATTTTGTACGGGGCACCCTATACAAGTGAGATCTCTTGGAAAGGCAAAAAATCAACAAGTTGTGGGGAAGTTACCATAAATTGCACTTGGCACATCCAATTTTGATCAAACCTATGTCATTGCAGAGAAGAAATATCAAAGACCTACAAAAAAGAAAATTTCATACTCAAAAGGGATGAAATTTTGGAGATACAATAAAAGGAAGATTGTCTAGTAGAACCACCTCAAAATCAAGGTTTAAAGTGATACTTAGCCAACATGCCACCAAAAAAGGGAACTTCTACACCAAATAAGCCTTCAGACAATCCTGCTTGGACTCTTGATGAAGGTGAAGAAATGCGTAGGGACATAAATGATTTACAAAAGAAGACAGTAACAAAAGACGAACTACAAGAGATGATGGATTCAACGAAAGCTAAGTTGGAGGCAATAAATACTAAGATGAATGGTTTAAAAGGGGAGATCATGGAAGGATTGAAAAATTTTCTAATAGAGAGGACACCTGAAAGTGAAAATGTATCCCATGAAATTCATGATGAGGACACAAGGAAGGTGAATCAAGAATGGAGAAACTCCAACTTTGGTTTGAAGACCAACCACGTTCCTAAGATCAATATGAGGAATTTTGATGGCAAGGACCCAATCACATGGATACTTCAGATGGAGAAATTCTTTGATCTACATAATGTGCCACATACACAAAAGGTACGAATTGCTTCTTTATATTTAGAACCCAATCAATTTGTATGGTATCGATGGCTTTGTTCTCGCAAATCACTCGTCACTTGGACAATTTTCACGGAAGAAATGATAGCACACTATGAGGATACAAGGATAAATACCTTCTTTAGCAAATTGATAAATCTCAAGAAAAAGGGTTCAGTTACAAAGCACATGGAGAACTTCCAAAGATTGAATATAAAGGTAACATATATTCCAGATGAGCACTTGATTGATGTATTCATAGGAACTTTAAAGGATAAAATTCAACATGAGGTTCGCCTTTTGGAACCCAAATCATTGGAGAATGCATTTAGGGTGGCAATAAATGTTGAAAGTAAAAATATGGAAATGGCTACTAGAAGGACCAATCCTAACATCTATAGAGAGAATAATGCTCCTTCTTCTAAAACACCACAACCTACAAGTTTGACACCTCAACAAGTGGAGGAAAGAAAAGAAAAAGGTTTATGCGTTAATTGTGACAACAAGTACAGTAAGGGACATAAGTGTGGTGAGAAGAAATTATTCTACATAGATTGTGAAGAGGAAGAAGAACAAGAACAAGAACGAGAACAAGAACCATCTCAGGATGAAAACATAGAAGCAATTTCATCTAAAGAGTTGACTCCCATGATATCATGTAATGCATTGGCTGGAATTAACATTCCTTAAACCCTCAAGATCGAAGGATATATCAAAAAGAAAAAGGTAATAGTCCTAATTGATTCTGGCAGTACTCATAATTTCATTCACTATAATTTAGTCAAAGTTCTCAATTGCTTTGTATATCCAGTGCCATAGTTTCAAGTAATGATTGCAAATGGAGGAACTATCAATTGCTCAGGAAAATGAAATAAGATCAATCTTACTATGGGGGAATATGTAATGAATAGTCCAATGATTGCTATACCCATGGGTGGTGTTGATGTTGTACTAGGAATCCAATGGTTACAATCATTAGGA